>DWJK01005560.1:0-11072 GCA_018248815.1 Croniades pieria auraria
GCCGAGCCGCGGTCTCCACTCCAGAACACGCCTACTCCACCGGTTGTCGGTTCTTCGGCAGATATGCCCAGCCCATTTACTGCACGCATAAAGCAAATTCATTTTATTAATTCGAGCGTCAGTTCTTATAGATGTGTGTTAACCCTATTTCGTGGTATGAGCAAGCCAGCCGTTTTCACTACTCTAACTTCTCATTGTCGTTGGCTTAAGAGATTGAAACTGGGGCCACGTCAGCAATTCGACTAATTATACACATGAAAATACGCTGATTGTTTCTAATGTACACATAGACCGAACTCTACTCTAAAGACACAAATTGTTTTAATAATGATTGTTTCAATAATGATTGGTAGAAAAAGGTGTAGTGGTGCTGTCTTACAAGAACCATAGACATGTTCTGTTATCGTAAAGCTAATGAATGGTTTTGCTTCTAGGCCCACTAATTTTGGAGGCTCGCTATTTATCAGGATAATAGTCATTTAGCGTTTGGTTTCGGTATTTAAAAGGACGGATTATGTAATGTTTTCTTTATTCCACGGGACAAAGGCAATTTACGTTTAAATAAATAACTGTTGCTGTGGTACGGAAACAATATGCATTAAAAAAAAATTGGCAGAGATTTCGGCTATTTTATGAAAATTTGTACAGAAGTTCTATGAAACAGCAAACTGGTGAACAATATATACAGTCCTCGTGTTCGTATGATTCCTTGCACACATTCGAAAATTGCGCTACTGTACTTGAAAATGTGCAATTCAAAACTTCGACACCTCATCGATCGCAACAACGCAAGATCTTTCGTACTGGCCAGAAGAGAATTCTGCAGAAAGGCGTTGCATTCCTTCAACTGTCATTACATAGACTTGCATATTACTTGTATATGATCCGAAAGTCCAAATTATCACGGAATAGTGGCAATACCTACGAACGAAGGGTCACGATTTGGTGGACATGACGAAATAACTAGATTCATTGGCTGCAAAATAATGCTGGTAATACTGTTTCGGTAAAGGTCTAACACAACACGTGCATGATAGATGACTTTTAATTGTCAGTAATTAAAACAAAACATTTCAGTCCATCTTTTTTTCATCGGAATGGCACAACTTATTGCATCGTTTACAAAAAAATCGATAGTCATTGCATAAAGTTCGATATCGTATTGATAACGTAAATTGTCAGTAAAGGTGAAATGCTCAATTCCATCAATAAGCCAGATATTTGTTTTATCTGATAAAAGTACAACATTTAGAAGCTTATGTACTGTTGTTAATTTTATTGCAGTTTTAAGAATACAATTTAATTGGCCTCCCCCTGTTAGAAAGTATAATAATAAATAAGTAAAATAATAATACAATTTAATTGGCCTCCCGCTGAAGTTACGAAATTGAAATAAGAAAAAAAAAATCGTAATTTCAATGTTAAGAGTGAAGTTAACCCAGTAATTTTAAGACCATGTTTCTCCGAAGAACGTAGCCAAAGATTGAAATGTTTACTTGCAGTATTTACGCGATTTACACGCAAAATTCTTACTTAGCGACTACACAAATTTCTTAATCAAAGTGCAACATCACACGTTCATAAAATAGGCATTATGTGTCTTGTCTATGAATAGTTCTTATTGCGGTTTTCTAAAGTTTTCTATATACTTAGTACAGTATCAATGCGTTATCTTTAGTGATAGATAGAATTCACATGAATGAATTCTTCACACCACGACCCATATTGCTACTGATTCGTAGAACTAATTAATAGATATTATTAAATTTTATACATTATACGTATTAAATATAAAAAGGCTTAAAGAAATCGCATTAAGCTCAGACTTAAATTTAACCAGATTGAAAGACACGGACGTTATAAATGGTTTTCGGTATTTTGTTGGGAAAAGCCTGGCTAAAATGTAAATATGAAATCGGGATGCGAGCGAGCGATGGCGAAACAGCCGTACAGTTCGCCGCGGACGGAATTAGACTCTGGCAGCGGCCGCGTCCAACGGCTGTCGCCACGCTACGGAAACGGAACCAGGAATTTTCCCACACTGTGCCAATATGTTACGAAAAATAATTTATATAAACTATCTGACAGAACAGTTAAACTTGAACTCTCCTCGTTTAATTCTAATAGTCTTATTGATAACAACACTAGCAGATACTAATAATACAATTCCTGCAGATTATTAAAAGTGGTTAGAAAGACTATGGACGATAGGGTAAACAGTATAAAATCACTATTATTCTTATTGTTGTTAAGAAACTGTTTTTATTATGAACTGCCTTGTTAATCGAGTGGTTGCAGATGGCGGTAGACCATGACAGGTATATCGGTGCAGTGGTCGAGTGTTTAAACAGAAATTAATTTCTGTAGATAATATATACCTATTTACTACCTCGTTCCCGTCAATATTCTTATGCAGTGAAATTGCATTGATTTAATTACTCGCTCCTTTTGCACCATTTTTCAATGTAGTGAATAAAAAATTGTGGTTATATGTTTGCGCTTTCATTCGGAACGTTTCTTTCGGCAATTTAGTGAGCACATAACATATCCTTTGCAGACCTGACCTGCTTCTTATACTATTGTCACTGTATTTGCAGAATCCTAAAAAGTATTTAATATAAAAATATAACTCCTTTTTGAAAAACCAGACGTGTCCCAGAAAAAGTATTCAATGTAGCATTTCTACAGTTCGAGGAGCTTTTCCCCGCATTGAGCAATGACGGACTTTATTTTAGTTAGTTCCACAAGCCCGCCGCGCGCACGCGACCGGCCGCTGTAGTGTTTGTGTTGTGCTCCATCGATCAGTATATTTTATCAATAACTCGTTGGCGGTGACAGTCCTCTTAGTTGTACGTATGTAGGTTTGCGCGTGGGTTTGTTGATCGTTAATGTCATTCATCTTTATTGAATACAGTTATGTTCATGTGTTTCGGTTGATTAAAGTTTCCAGCCTCCTATTTTAATTAAAATTTTCGATGCGACTTGAAATGAACTTAGTTTTTTCACATTACTTACAGGCATTATTATGCCTTATTTGTAATTTTTTATGTAGTTGCCCCTTGCACATCTCTATAATACGGTTTCTTTTATCTCATTTTGAATATAATATTATCGATATTAAATTTCCAAAAAATTAATGATTTCAAATAATTCTGTACTCGTATAGGGCCCTCCTACCAGATGGTCTGACGACCTGAAGAAGACAGCGGGAACCTGCTGGATTCGGAAAGCCCAGGCCCGGAAGGAGTGGCGCCAGTGAACGTGTAAAGGCTGACGATGATGATGATGATGATGATGATGATGATAGGGTAATTTTTTGTAAAATAAAAGTAACTTATTATATTGTACCGTAGTTAAAAGCTGTCAAAGTAATTTTTATACATAGATTTCGTGTTCTTAATATTTAAGAATTGAACTGTTCAAGTCCATGTCCCCGCTTCGAAACATGTTTCAGATATGTTAGTGATAAATTAATGTATGTTTTATTAACAGCAAGATATGCTGTTATCGTTCCTTGCCAACATAAACTTTTTATGACTTGTTGGATTGCCACAAATTAGCCAAATTTAAAAAACAGAACAATTCCAATAAATCAGAGAGAAAAACTTGAAATCATAACTGAACAATATCTCCTATCACATTCTAAGGGAAAATAAATAAAATAGCAATGACTGTGCACCCGAATTGCAACCCTTAAGTACCCCTGACGCGAACAACTGAAGAAAGGACGATATTTCACCAACTTATAATAAGATTGATGATAAGATGTACAAGTGATGACAATGTGAAGTATTTTTTTTTATTTTTTTATTTTTAGTTTTCGCTTTCACAGGCCTGACTCACGCGCATGAGATGAGATCTCTGACATGTGTTGATTTAAATTATCAAATATCCACGTGTTAACTGTACAAAATACATGCGTAAATTGTAAAATTATTTTTATCCATGAGAAAAGAAATTAGAAAAACGTAAAAAATGTCCCCGTGATATGTAACTTTGTAATACATTAACATTAGAAATAATTTGAATTCCATAACTTAAATATAAAATTGACTACCAAATAATTTATAATCAAAATGACACTTTAAAGATCGCTTTCTAATTAGGACCCATTACACACAAGCTTAAAGATTCTGAAAAAAGCTCGATCTTTGTATATTTAAAACAAGATGGCGGTCAAAGAGACCCTGGCCATGAGCTTGTCAGCCGACCTCGTAAAAGTCATCAGCATTGTTGTGTACCTGCCAAAATAATCCTTATTGTTCTACCCACAAGCATGACAATAGCAGGCAACAGACCTGACAGCTGCTTGGCCGCTCTTTAGCTGATAGTAAATTGATTATGAAGAATGTTACCTTGAATGGTGCTATGAAATATGATCTAATGAGATGATGTAGTGTGCACACGCGAGAATCTAGGCAGCATCGAATTGAAAATAAACGAGCTAATCAAATTCGCGGGATATGTTTAATTTGTTTGATTTATTTATATGTTATACGCCTGAGTAGTATTCGGTTCTCTATTCATTACAATTACTGTTAGATAAAATTATTTTTCAATAGTACTACGACTTAACATCATTATATTTTCCTGAAAGGAAGATAATAAATGTTACCTATTGTTTTATTGATGAAAGTTTTGGTTATACAAGTTCAATTCAATAAATAATATAAAGTATGAATATATAAAATAAAATAAGCGCCGCAGGGTCGGGTACAAACATCTGGACAACTTATAACAACAATAAAACCCACTTTTCAAAAGCAAATAAGGAATGGTTCGGTAACACACTTTCCTTTGCGTCTTAAAACAATGGTTATTTGGAAACTTTACGGTACAGTCATACTAACATTGTGTACAAGCAGTGTACATAGAGTAGAAAAATGAACTTAAAAATACGGTACAACAGCACACGTCGTCCCGTAAATATATAAAACACACTAGAATCGCCTCAGCAACTGTATTATAAGAATAATTTCTGTCCAACTAACGTTTCAATGTATAGCTGACCTTATCGCCATAGACATAAAACGGTTGCACGCCGAAAAATTAAACATTTTAATGTAGGTTTTAGGTTAGACAGACAGGTGCAACGAAGCAACATTCAGCGTACGCAATATTCACTTTACGAAAACTTCCATTTATTTCACTAAAGTAACTCTAATTACCCTGTAATAAGATCCAATTTTCAGTATCCAGAGTGCACAATATAACACTTTGATTCGGCGGAGAAAATCCACGCGCAAACATTACTCATGTCTTCGCTTTAATGTCTCAAACCTTGGTTTGACGTCAACGGCGCTGGACGTAAACAAAACGTGACAACAGTCAACGGAGACAAACTTTAGCGTAAAAGTGACAAAAGTGAAGTGGAAAGTGACAAAATTGCCAACAAAGTGAAAATCGAAATCAGCAACGATGATGACGATAAGCGAGAGTCAGTATTCATCAAACAAGATGTCCAGCATCCACAAAATCAACGACAGGGTAGTTCACAGGGACAGCTTCGATGACGTGAAGAGTTCGTCCAGCGTCAACAGCGCGCTTATAACTAAGAGAGGCTTCAAGCCTTCAGACATGTTCGATCCACAAAAAAAAGAGTTCCTCACGAACCTCAGTTATAAATTGTTCCCTGTAAGTTGGGTAAGTCATTTTTATCCGATTAGTTGTAGCTGCTTCTAACAATGCAACGGGCGTGCTGCAAGGAAGCGTTTTGGGTCCTATGTTTATATTTTAATATTAAGTATCTAATTATTTATTTAATGAAGTATATTTATATCAATTTTATATAAGTTGTAGTTAGTTTAATATAACACTAATTGATACAGCACTATGTACTAACATACGACATTTAAACAACATAAATATATTTTAACGTTTTAACTGTATTTGGAGTCCTTACAATCTACGCAGAAGAAACTTTAATAATATGCACATGAAACGTTAAATCGCATTAAGTTGTACCACTAAACGTTAAGTAATAATAAATCTGGCGGTGAAATTGTAATTTTACTATAATGTTCGCTAGTTAACTTCCAATATACTGCGCTTAAATTTTTAAGACATGCCTGACAGCCTACAACGAATGCATTTGACGTTCCTGGCGCGGCTCCAGCGGCGGCAGTCAAAATAGACCGTTCCTTGAACGCAATCGACTGCTACCCGTGTTTATAACCCGTGCAACATAAGATACACAGCGTAACTATGAAAACTTTGTTAATACCGCGTTATGATTAACAAATTTTCACCTTCGTTGATGTTTACAGGTTCCAATTTAATACACTCTCTCAATGTTCAAGGTCCAACCAATAGTACATTTTTACTCCTACCATTTCATGGGCGTTTCTATCTCGTTTACGGTAATTTCCGATCAAATATATTGTCCAAGCGTCACAACATTTTGTAGAGATTCCATTTACAATGTGAAAATTTAATTGGGTAAATACTAGGAAAAGACTAAAATATATCTTATTACTTTCGTTAAAATCCTGACGGTTCAGATTTTTCGACCAAAATTCAGATCGGTTACACATTTGTTGGATCTACAATCGATTTCAAGAGATATAAAGGTCACCTAGGATGTCAGCATTAATGGTTGCCGTGACATTGTAAACTTTCTCACCCAAACATTGAAGAGGCCAAATCGACAGTCAACTTTACGATGGAGGGACACTATACAGTTGTCTTTTTAAATTATTTTTCTACGTGTGCTTGTATAGGTATACGGTATACGGTATTCCAAAGTAGATGCGAAAATGGTATCTCTGCGAAGAGATTCTGAACAAAAATGTACAATTTTGTAAAACCTTAATAATCAGTCTTCCCAATATTATGTCGATTACAACATTGCTATCATGGTTAAAGGATTCGCCAGTTAATATCGGTACTGTTCTGATTGGTCAGGATCCACCGGATAAAATCTTCGGACGAAAATTCTTTTCATGCACCTAATTGATCTGCAAAACACTAACTACACAGTTAAAAGAAATTGTAAACAGAGGTTATTTACATTCACATTGCGGCTAACGACCGACGTCCCGAGAAAAATAGGCCAATGGGTACTCCATGAGGTTTTTCTATTCAGGAAGTGGCCTGAATAATTCCGTTTCAAACTAGAATAATATTAATACACATTTCAGATATTTATTTACGTTAGTTCTCTCAATATAGGGCCTATCTGTGATACAGCGTCACTATCATCATCAGCATTAACCTGTCTTCGTCCACTGCTGAACATAGACCTGCAAAACGACTGTAGACAAAATGACTGAATCGAATACCATGAACCACAGAAACACCAAAACCCAGAATGGATAGCTAAGTACATAATTCAGGTCATCGATAGATTTTTTGGTCTATTCAATTAAGCCTTTGACTGTTAAGCTGAAGTTTGAGGTTTCACTTCCCACCCAGCAATATTTCTGAATTAAGCATAAGTTTTGTTTTCGTGTGTTAAGTGCATTTCATATATAAGTATGTATTTAGTAATGTACAAAATGCATGTTTTTAACTATCCAGCTGCCATAGCACATGGTTAACTTGGTTTAGGATCAGATAAAACATGCTCGTTCTCCCAAAAATGGATGATAATGTTCTATCGTTCGTCCAAGGTAGAACCGAACAGGCTCAAAACGTGAACACGCAGCGATTGCGACGATTATATCAGCATACATTTCTTTCTGACAAATGGTTGCATTTTCGGCAAGAAAATACTCTCCCCAACTGCCCAATGGTTTGTTCATTTTAAGTCTCTTACACGACAAACAGAGAGCATAGAGTGCCAAATATTTCTAGGCTTACAAACTTAACTTCCCTCTTCTATATTCAAACTTCTAACTCCCCATCAGACGGTAACTGACCTATTTGGCTGTATAATAAATTATGCACGTGGCCGATGAAATGTATTAATTACCATTCATTATAAAAGCCGGAAGGGGCTGAATGCCCTGATTCTCAGAATAATCTTTATATACTGTTCACAATGACATTTTCAGGACTCTCCATTAGCAGACTTCAGTAATTTATTAGCCTCTTAAATTAATATCAAAGAACATTCTGCCAGCATTATTATTATGACATTTTATTTATATCACAACTACTTATAGATGTACTTACTAGGTGTTTAGATAAAAAATAAAGTAGGATTTTTTTAAAGCCTTACAAACAGCCCGATGGGTTACCTGATGGTAAGTGGTTACAGCCTTCTATGGACATTTGCACCATTCGAGAAGAGGACAATTCCATACTGGATTAAAGTTAGTAGGAACTGCGCAGCATTTTACGGTTCAGGATGAATAAATCAGCGACGATATTGTTCGTCTCAAGTTTGACGTTCTCCCAAATCTCTCTTACAAAAATCCATGATTTAAATATGCGTTTTATTAGTGGTATCATTAAAGTAGACTATCGGCTCTCAAAACTTTTTGAAACGAAAGGAATAAACAAATAATTAAAAAGTTGAAAACACTTAAACTGCTCTCGTAGTAAAATGTACGTACGGTTTAGAAGTGGTTAAATATAATCTGTGACCTAGGCGCGGTCCCAATCACACTCGGGCATCGAACCCGCGCCGCCAACGCCCTGTACTCATGACCTATGTAATGAACTACTAAGTACCTGCCCACGAGTGAATTGTACAATAAAAAGCTTATCAATAGGTCTACTATTAGGATCATTGAACCATTTAACTAAATCGATTCTATCATTCTTACGTTATGTTCCGTTTCACTCTCCGCTTAACAAAAAACTCTACAAACGAAAACAGTTACTGTACAATTATTTAGAAATACATTATTCGTTATTTTTCATTGGGGCCGATGACGTACTTACGATTAATGGTAGCAGGACAGATTCAATGTTAATACTTGTGGAGGAGTCTCGGGACAAATCAGTCGCATAAATCTAATAAATTGTTGAATGAGACCTAAAATATATTAAAAAACCTTATAAAGATATAAGAAACAGATACGATAATATTGGAGTGCCTTGATCCCCGTTTCCCTTCTAATATTTGGTATCCCTAGCAGATAAAACTATGTTTTGGGAATTCATATTCCAATACAACTTTAAATTTGATTAACTCAGTCCTTCACATGCCGTCGAATGAAATGTCAATGTTAGACACTGTCTTGAATATCCTTTGTTACTATATATTAATGTTTTTATTAATATTTCTCTCAAGATTATTCAATCACTCACGAGGAATTATCGTCAGCCTCTAGATATCCACTGCTAAACATAGGCCTCCCCTAATCGGCGCCGCTACTTCCGGTCCTGGGCCTTCCGAATCCAGCAGCTTCCCTCTGTCTTCTTCAGGTCGTCAGACCATCTGGTAGGAGGGCGAATGACGCGTAAAAAATGAAAAACTGAAAAGGAGCGTCACGAGGAATAAACAAGTATTATGCAATAACGAAAAATTTATATTTAATTATTATTCTATTAAATAGAACCGTCTATGACTAGTACTTTGGCTCATATTCAAAATAACTCATAAGTATGCACTCATACTACGAAATTGAAAACTCTCTTGGCATTGAAGGCACTAATCCTCTTACTCTTTGTTCAACGTAAAGCGAGATTGCATAACAATTTGTGAAGTTATTTTAGATATTATAAGTAATATTAACAATAATACCCCGCTTTGTAATTATATACCCACATACATACGTACATAAATTAGAATTCGTTAACTGGACGAATCAACAACAATGTTCATTTTCGCAAAATCAATATTAATAAAACATTTACACTCACGATAGACAAAATGTGCGACAAGATATGTTCCTACTAAAAATATACTTCAATATGTTATAGCAAGACTATTGTTCCAAATGCTACCTACCGTCAGTAAGAAATCATCTGTATAATAGCAGTCTACTCTTCAACACTCTTGGCAAATCGCACTGCACATGTTTCATAAAATAAAAGATTAATGCAACGTCTATCAGCATCGCCGAAGACAACACAGTTGAACAGGTGTTTGCACAAAGAATATATGGATAAAATCTTCTGGCTAAACTCTGAGTCACCGATGTTACAGTTTGTAAAGAAGTATTGAATAAATTATAATTAATTTGTTATGAATAACGTGACTACATTTATTTTGAAACAGCTGTGCTTACTTTATTGCAATTTTGACGTAGATAAGAGCACGTGGTGTATGAAATGTTGAATAAAATTCAACAACAGGTCATTTAACTAAGCCTAGCAACAGTAGAAACCCAACAGCAAAATATTATAAAACTTGTGTAAAGAATAAGAATACGTTTATTTATATATGCCATTCATCAAAGCGGATCGAAATAATACTTGGGATTCATATTGAAATCCATTTTATTGTTTGTAGTTTAATAGACGCTTTGGCCTCAATACCGAAAAAAAAAGGCTGCTGTATATCGTAAATTGGCATGGCGGCCATATTGGCAGCTTTGCGTTGCTGGCTGCGCGCCAAAACTGCTGTCAAATTGTACAAAACGTCTTAAGTACAATTAAAATACCATCGAATTTCAACCAAAAAACCATGCAGTGAACGACTAAAAATTGCACACAGACTATGTATTACATTTACGAGTGTAATTTTATCCATTTATTCAAATGTTGGTCACTATTTCGTGAACATACGTTACTTTTTAATCATCGCTTACATTCCGCCTACATTTAAATTTATAATACAGAGCAAGAGTTTTTTAGTTATGCTTTAAACAAAATACAGGTAGGCCATTAAGTTGAGCGGATTTCAAAAATACATAGAAAAAAACGATTTTTGCATAAGATAGAGATTTATTAGCGTATTCAACTCAGTACATATTATAAGTAGTATATAAATCTTACATCAATGAAATAATCAAAATTCCATTACATCTGTTACAAACATGTAATCAATATTAAATGTTACTAATTAGTATTAAATGTTTCATGAGTATTTATACACATGATTAAATATGTAAGCAATGATAGCCCAGTGGTTAAGAACGTCAGCCTCTCACTCTGAGGGTGCTGGGTTCAAATCCATGGCGCGCACCTATTTACAAAAGTGCGTTTTAAATTTAAATGTCACTTGCTAACGGTGAAGG
>DWJK01005561.1:0-11071 GCA_018248815.1 Croniades pieria auraria
ATACATATGATTGATTTTATATGTATCCGCTTAACTCACGTATGTTTGTTGGGGCGACCGGACTAGTTTTTAACCTATATTAAGGCCTCCTTCGCGAGCTTCCGATTGCAGCAACGTCACAGCGGTCAATCAGATACCTAATAATAAGGACCTCGCATAAAATTCTAGTACACAAATAAAATCAATTTCTACCAGAAATATTCCTGGGTGTAGCCTTGAACCTCTATACAAATACGAAGCAAACATTGAGATGGAGAATCTGAATTCAGTTGAACATTTACCCTATTGAAAATCGCAACCTTTGTGAATAAAAGTCGCTGAACATCTTTTAAATGCATCACTGAGTCAAATGTCAATTTTATCTTCAATAAAATTTAAATTCTCACGGTAACCAAATTTTTCACATAGTAGGGATGCAGGTACAGGAGACCAAAACTCACCTATACTGACCGCATAGGTCCGGATACTGCCTGACAGGACAGTCAGAATGCTATAAAAACGTAACATCATGCCTGTAATTCCCGAAGGGTTAGCCAAAGGAACGTACACTTCCACGTTACAACAGTAACGTTTATGTTTTACAATGGTAGTGAGTTTAATGCCGAAAAGAAAAGAATGAAGCACATCAGGTCTATGAGAATGGAAATATTTGGCACTCGGTGCTCAGTCTACCCCGTAATAGACCTAGCGTGACGATATAACAATGACTATATGCTTCAAATTCAATACACAGCCAAGCAACCCTAACAAAGAGTGTTTAGCCTATGTTTCATATTCATAATGTGGAGCTATGTTTGCAGTTGTAGTTTAGGTCGGCCCGAAGAATCATGTCAGCTACACTTCTACTGGCCTCGTCAGCCATATGGTACGTCAGTATGAATTATTCATGAGACAGGGGCGTCAAGACTTCAAACTGACTTTCCTTATATTCGATATTAGTATTGTTCTGCTCCAAGTGCTGAAATATAAGGTTCATTACACAACATGCAAATGAACATTATTAATTTAAATATACATTCACGCATGAATCATCACCATCAGCTCCGTCATCCTTATCAACGTCATCGAAGCTTGAATCAATTTACGTATGTATACAGATGTATACATTTTCTATTATTTTTACACAGCAATCTATTACTATTTAATTAATCACTAAACATTGGTATATTTACAGTTTTTTTACATTATACCATTGGTTCTTAGTTTCTCGGAATCTTCAAAGACCTGAACATACTCCACCACGTTGCTCCAGTGAGGGTAACAAAAGTATACGAGGTAACGGCCAACGACTATATCAAGGTACAATGACGACATATAACATATGTATACGTATGTATATCCTAGTGTTTGAATCCCAATTAAGGAATATTTCGCGCCGTAGGATTGTAATAATCTTGGTAACATCATGCCTGTAATCCCCGAAGGGGTATTCAGAGGAGTACACTCCCATGTTTCACCTGTTACGTTTAAAAGTAAAATAGTTACGTTTAAGTCCCATGGAACAGGTGGTGAACTTATTGCCGTACACCGGGCACAATTTCAGACTTCGAGTCACTACTAGAAAATCTAAATGAAAAAAATCCGATAGAACCCGACCCGTGATTTGAAACCAGGACCTCCCGATCGGTAGTCGCGCTTGCTCGACCAAGGAGGCAGTCTATAATACTTGGTATAGTTAACGTTTACATAGAGAAGGAGGAGGAAGTTTAAAATTCGTAATGTGTTGTTAGATAGGAGATAGTCAAAGAAAAACATTAAAAAATACTTATTAATTATATCAAGGACAGGTGGTTCACAAATAATTCTATACACAACTAACATAATCGTTAATTAATTTGGTATTGCAAACTCTTTGACAATCGATCGGATACTAAAACCTTTTACTTGTCGATGTCATAATTTGATGTAATATTTAAAAAAACATAAAATCTACACTTTATTAATAAAGCTATTGAAGACGAACGTGTTTTTAGGGCTATCCAAACCGATTCCGAGAGTAATGTGTAATATTCATTATTTAGTTTCCTGCTGTCCACATCAGGCATATCAACAACACTCTGTTATCAATCAGTATCACAAAGGAAATATTCGTAGTAGTGTAGGTACTCTTTGACATAAGAACCTCAGTACCATTTCAGTTATTTGGGATCAAATGCGGCATTTTTTCATAATTTGGATCATATCCGGCAATCTGCAAAATAAAACCTTAAATTTTAGCAATACTACCTGATGAATACCAAAGTTTATGTTGTAATATAATTTTTATGTCTCTAATGTAAGTAATTTTAATATTTTTGTTATTGTATGCCCTTAAAAACACCAAAAAATAGATTTTTTTAAATTACCACAATTCCCTCTAAGTGCAGACTGCCACCCTTGATTCTAAACTACTTATTTAAACTTAGCGTGAAATTGCGATTGGAGAAGCCATGTCCATCAATGGACGGGAGCAGGTTGATGATGATGATGATTTTGACGATGAACGTTAAAACTGAAGAAA
Organism: Croniades pieria auraria; assembly: GCA_018248815.1. Lineage (NCBI taxonomy): Eukaryota > Metazoa > Arthropoda > Insecta > Lepidoptera > Hesperiidae > Croniades > Croniades pieria. The sequence goes on from DWJK01005561.1 coordinate 2,501, forward strand.
ATAATGAAATGCGATCGAATTTCGACCGCTAATGGACCACTAGTATATATAAACGTACAATATTTTTTCAAATGTCGCCAATATTCTAAGTTCAGTACTTCAGAGTATATTTGTCAAGATTGTGTAGTGGAGGAAATCGATTTCTCCGGCGACACTGTTTGCTGTTGGTCTTGTCAGTTTGATGCGATCGTGTTAAAAACGTAATTGCTTGTGCCGGCTAATGTAGCTAGCGGCGCGACGTAATCCGAGTCCCGCTGCACTCGGTCAACACTAATCTCAGCTACTACTTCAGTAGCAGTTCTAGTACAAGCAAAGATCACGGCAGCGACAGAAGAGTACAAATCAGAAGGGTACAATGGATACAATTAAAATAATAGAGGACAATTTTTATCAAATGTAGTGTACCCCTCGCCTTCGAACATTCAAATCCAAACTCCCAACAATCCAATTCGTAATCCTCTTTACAATTTACAGTTTTACTTTACTCTTTACAGTGTAACAAAGCGAATGAAGTAAATTATGGAACTTAGGGTAAAAAAATGTATTGTAAATTCAAGGATTGTCTTTTGGTGATATATTATTATGATATCCGCCTTGGACCTTTTGGTGAGGATATAGAGTAAGTGCTATATATACGCTGCCTCATGCGTCTATGTACCTATTAGCAAGCAAGACGTCACTGTCACTGTCATAGCACAACAGATGCGTGCAGACGACTGTGTACGTACTTAAAAATACACGAGACCATTGCCAGTTATGCAGATATCTTGAACACCTGCGGGATTCGAGGAACTTATATACTTTGCCAACGAGTGCAGGTGTGCAACTGAGGTAATTTTCAAAATTACAGGTCAAAAAAGCATTTGTCAGTCCCACGTCAGTAAAACCGGGTGTAAATGTATCTCATGCACAAATAATTCTTTGACAAAATTTGACGTCTCCTTGTTTTTAAACAAGTAATATATTTTCAATGTACTTTTATAACGTTTACAATATTATTTTCTCTTTATTGGTCACTTTTCACAATCCTTCATTCTCTTCGAACTCTGCACATAAACAGTCTATTTTCTAACATTTCACTTGCTATTCTTTTTCATTATCGTTGTCCCACTAAAAAATATGTAAATTGAGTATTAACCAAATTAATTCTGATATTATTGCAATTTTTAACGTCATAAATATAAATAAAATATTAATTATTGCAAAACATTATAAAATCATTACAGTTTTAACTGTAGGTACTCTTTGACCGCTAAGTATTGGCAAGCTCCCTCTGACTCGTTTCCCGAAGCGAAGCACTTGTACAAATAAATAAACTACCCGCAATTTTAGTACATTAGAATTTTTATTCATTGTTACCAAACGTATTCAGTGCCTTGAAATGCGGCGCGGGTGGTAAGAAATATATTGTACAATATTTTGCTCTAATATACGGAAATTAATTTGACTTCTTATTTTCCAATAGACATGTTTCATGCTAATACTTAGTTATAGATTATTACCTTTTTTGTGAATAAATAGAGGTTTACATAAAACGTGATACATTTTTAATAGCCGGCTCCAATGTACTTGATCTAACATCAATGATATACAAATATTTAGGAAAAGATATATCCTTATTTTTCGTTACTTTTCGCTCTCTAACAATTCACCTATAGCGATACATCATAATTTTCATTATATCAGTCTTTGCGATTACAATTCTGGAAGGACGCCTTTCACACAGTATGCCATAACACTCGGTCCTCCGCTGACTCACTTAGCAACTGCAGCCCGCATCAAGGTCAATACTTTATTAAATAGAAGTCTGCAGTCAATAGACACACTCTTTATTTTTTTATTTCTGAAATGATAAATAGATAATTTAGACCTATCTCTTTGTCTACAGGCACGCAGATGAACAAACGAACCATTTTTTTAAAGATTTAAGTAATATACTTAATACTCATTGTACAAATGTTCGCCTGGGTTTCAGATTTCTCTACCACATGGCTCCAATGTTAATTGGAACAGTTCCAGGTTATTTCAGCCAACGAAACAACAAAGTGAAAAATACATAGTTTCAAAATAATATTCTTCAAAGAAAAACAACCATTTTTTACTCATTCAATATAAAACACGACTCATTTACAACATTATAATATCAGAGCTTATTCTCCATTCACCGTTCACTTGTGAAGGAAAAGAGTGAAAGAGCGAATGATTGACTTCATTAATCTTCGGCTTATGTTGAACGAGCAAACACTTGAGCTCCCATTGAAACTCGAAGATGGTTGAAGACGAACACATTGTCTATTAAACGTCATACGATTGTATAGAAAGCCTTTGTGAATGTAATTCTCGACTTTAGTAGGTACATATAACGATCAATTTAATAAAACATGTTATATTAAGACTTTCATTATTTACCGAGTGAGGCTATAGACAATAATGCAGTAAAGTCGCAAACAAACAATCAGCATGAAAATAGTTTAAATGTGCAGAAATATATAAGTCACCTGCTTCCAAGAAATTGAATTAAAACAGTTATTATACTTATTAAAATACTTTTAATAAGCACAATAACTATATCTTTATTTTTAGGGCTTAACTATGCACAATATCGAAGAAATAACCGTATTTTTTAATATCAACTAGGACATGTTCCAAAAATAAAAAATAAAGAGTCCGCGAATTGAGTGTCTATGGTCTCGTTAGGTAATGTAAAATGTTTAAATGTCACCTCCGCGCCCGCGTTACATTCCCGCCTATTTTTTCATGTCTATTAAAAACATAAGAACACAGATGCTACATTTGTCGTTATCCGCGCTAAAATATAAAAAAACGTTAAATTTGATGGTTCTATTTAAATGAAATACTCATTTAGCATTTAAATAAGTGAAAACTACCGATCGATAATCCTACATACAGCATAGTATTATCCTTGTTTCTAACAGTCATAGGGTCCGACGATTTTTTCCTCAAATGTTTGCAAAAGATATATTTACGTAGAAATATTCATTTGTTTTCTAGGGATTGTTGATTTCTCCGATAGAGGCCGGAAATTGTCTCTAAGATTAATATGATTCTTCCATATTATTATTACTTTTTGCCCTAACAGTATGAATGCAAAATATTAATTAACATGTCACGTGATGTCACTGCCTTTAATCAAACCAGAGATAATACTCGACTCTGAATGTGTTTGTCTTAAAAGACTGTTATTATTAATTAATATTATTTAAATGGTATTTTATTAAAACTATCAAAAGTAACTTGCCGTTAATAATTGATTTCGTACATACAAGAAGCATCACAGTCAATATAAACACCGAGAAATACGACGATTCCAAAAAAACAGATGTTATTAGCACACTCCATAAAATGAAAGAAACTATATTTAATACGCATGCTTTAATCATGTTAATTTATTAAGCTTAGTTAGCTTAATATGCATTGAGACAAGGGTATAGGTAGGTACATTCTCCGCTGTTCGGAACGCCAGGAATCCAATTTTAAAGACGGAGAACGGAATCAAACATTTATACCAGCTTACAGGGACAACAGAATATCGCCATACTTGCAGCATTAAAAATATAGATATTGTATAATAAAATAAAGAATAAAAATATAGAATTGAGTATCCATAAAAACGTTAAGACAATTATGACTTCATTTTTAAAAAGCACTCGTAAATAACATTTATGACGATTCAGTGAACTCGACGCCAAATAGACAGAAGACTATTTAAAATGTAAACAAACGCATTTTATTTATTTGTATTGAATTTCGCTTGTAAGGAATAAAATATTTCTATTGTAGGTAAGATGTTTTACTCGTAAAATGAATATGATACATTTGTAGCCAATGTAAATAATATGTTTTGCAAAACTAAATCTGTATGAAGAAACCATTGTATAATAAAGTTAGCGAAACAAACAGATTACCTCGTAACTGACTAATATTACTGACAGAATTATTTGTTGTACACGTTTCCAGCAGAATGATGTCTGTAATAAGACTATAAGACCCATTTTTACTAAGAACCATAAGACCTATTATTAGGTACTAAGGGTCTTCCTTAGAATTGAAACATCACCAATATAATAGATAAACACAAAATCGGTTTCTTCGTTTACAATATTCCTTGTTAATAAATGGAAAACACGACGACTATTAATTAAATAGTAAATAAACAAAAATATACAACTTTCACGTTTATTAATAATAATTTCTATTAGACAACTTTTAGAAATGATAGCTAATTACATATGTACGTAAAGTGCAGTAGAAATGAAATACAATACTTACATCTGTTTCGATATTGCAAAAGAATGGAAATATTTAATCATCAATATAATCGAATTTTTAATCTATTTTGGCCTTTCGTCTATATCAAACAATTATCTATCGGATCTGTCATTAAGAGCATCGTTCATTAATCACTGAAAATTGACGGTTCGAGTGACATCCATCGGATACACGCACTATTAGCATATCTTCTATGAATTTAAATTTTAATGTAACCATTGCAAACATAACTAACCTATCACTCACACTTTACTACGCTCGCTTAACTCGTCCATTGAGCCAAGAAGATAATGATACAGGTTATTATAAAATAGACCAGCTATGTACCTACATGCTGTGCATTTATCCCTAATGTTGTAGCCATTTTCAGAACTGTCATTCACACTGCTACTACGATACATAAAGCGGGTTATAAAAAACCCGTCAAAGGCAATGCAAAAATGAAAAAAGCGTTAGTAACGAAATAACTTTTGATTTACTCGACGATCGGGAAATTGTATCAACTTGCAAACTTTTAGTCGCTTCGCTCGCCGTTCGAGTCCCGGTAGAAAAATAATTCAGCGTTGGATTTTCACTCCGGAGTTCACAGAAACATGAACAGTTGCTATAACTCTCGCTTACATTTATTTTTATCTGCACCGTATCTTTTCATACAAGTATTTGCAATTGTTTTTATAGCCTCTTCCGATTTCACAAAATGTTACAAGTTATGTTTCCTCTCACAAAATATTACAACGTGTGCTTCAAATATCTTACTCTGTGTGTTGAAGAGTGGTATTTATGTATACATGGTTGTGAAATCCTTAAGAGGTATAAGGGTAGGTACCTACTTAATGCCTAATGGCACTCTCAGTAAACCCTAGCTGATGGAGAGAATGTGTGTCAAATGCATACTTTACTGCCGATTCGGAAAATCTTCGCAGAATTTTCTATCTGCAATGAAAGGGATAGCATCATTTAAAATGATCGAATACGATTATAGTTCATTAAAACAAGCTTATTAGGAAACCTTCGTTTTTCTTCGGTTTATCTTATACCAAATAGTTATTCCAATATTATTGTACTAATCTTAATACATAAATTATCGCATTTATATTTATATGTTTACATTTTCCATTTCAATGAAATACTAATCTTTTATATGATATGTATTCGTATATATAAATAACTAGCCCGGGAAACAAGCAGGCAAACTACCTGATAGTAAGTGGTCGCCGTCATGCTGTTCGCATTTGTCTTGAAGAGCCCCAAGGCATATTCAGGAATGCCACTGTATATAGCTCATCTCATATTTACACGCTGTAAAAACGGGCCTGCAAGCCTGACTTGTTATTTTATATACATTTGCGTTTTCCACGTTTTCTAACGCGTGTGAAGTCTGCCAACAACCAACCAGCTCGGCAAACTGTGATCTTAACTCTTCTCGTTCTGAGAGGAGAAACGTGTCCATTAGCGGAACGATGAAAGGGTTGATAATGTAAAACTATAAAACACACGACACACCAGGTACGATTCAAAATAAGGGATGTTTACACACACCGAATCGTAATTAGAATCCGTCTATGAAGTTTGAGGGGTGACGGGGCTTGCCGATCATTAATTTTCTTTGTACGCCCCAACGTAGCGTACGAGGAACATTAATCCGATACCCGACAATGTCCTCGAGAGTATCGACACACTTGTAATGAAGCTCGCGTAAATGATAGGTGAGTTTGCAACTATTTTTCTAAATGTGCTTGTCTCTCAGCGAAACTTGTTTTCATGATGATCATAGTCGCGTATACGACAGGTGAATTTGCTACTGTTACTCTAATATGCTTATCAAAGCGAAAATTGTTTTCATCGTTTTGCAACGCCCTCGTAAATATGAGGTATACTAATAAAATGTATTTATGAACATTTTTATGAGCGTGCGTCTACTTTTAACGGTATGTGAAGCGTAAACTATGATATTGATAAATATATTTAAATTTAGAATACGAAATTAGAAAATATCGTGTATTATTGCGTCGTTATAAACATCTTTTGGATATTTACACGACAAAAAAATATTGCCGTTCAAAATGGTTAGTGATGAAGCCAATCTAAAGTAGGTACATAAACCACCCTGTGTTACGTCGTTACCTACGTATGATGGAGTAAGTAAAGCGGATTTTCGAAAAATAATCCTTGATATAATTAACTGTTAAAAATATTGCTTTACCTTTTAGATCTATCATTGTATCTATCTAGTAAAATATACACGAAAATGCTATTGAGAACCCTAACCAAACTTTATTGTTATGAACTGTGTAAATATTTATTCTCGAATTTAGTTTCGATGAGCAAGAAAATGCTTCCGTGTTCTTCAACTGCTGAATTAATTCTCTTATTTCATTTCAAAGTTTCTTGACTACGGCCTTAACCCTCTCAATATGAGAGGAGACCCGTATTCCAACAGTGGAATGCTAATGGGTCGATTACTTTTTTTTTTTAATTTTCTCGTTCTATATATTTTTTTTTAATATTCCGTCAAATTATGACATCGACACGAAAAAGGTTTTAGTGTCAAATCAGCCAGTGATATGTAACATTCTATTTTTATCAATATTTTATTTTTACAAAACGTGTTTAAACGCGGTGACAATAATCCACAGAATCGTGTACTAACCTCATCAAAACTAAGCGGAGCGCAAACAAAACTAATATCCCCGATGAGTCCGTAGCTCCATGAACAGGAACAACGCCCTGAGGATACATTAAGTTTCTCTCAGAAATAATCCCGCATAAACACTGCCATTTGCCTGAATTATTACATAAAATTGATTCTTTCAGATAACTTTCCGTAAATCTTTTCGATATTCCCTAAAAGCTTTTAAGACTGTTCATATCACTTTAGATATCATTTTTAAGACCGGCAGATGATTGGAGAAATTTTTCCATGGTAACCGAAAAGGTCCACACCCTTATTCCGATCTACCAATTTTTAATTCTGCGCATAATTTGTAATCGATATTTACATTGATAGAACTAAAATTTTCGAAATAATAAGCCAATGACTTCATTGTCTCATTGGTCTAGAGGTTGTAAGCGCGACTGCTGATCAGGAGGTTCTAAATTCGATCGCCAGGTCCTGCAAATAATTACTGGGTTTTTCTAGCAGTCGTTTTAGGTAGTCTAGCAGTGGATGTTAACAGGCTGATAATCATGATGCAGTCCAAATTGAAGTCATTATTCAACCCTATAAAATTACGCTCAACCCAAGGATCTACGAATAATATTTTACACCTTAAACCATTAAACACCACGACAATAAGGATAATCCATGTTTTAACTAAATTCAACAGATACTAAATAAAACTATCGCATTATTAATAAACTTTATTTTTCCACGTTTTAAAGTTAAAATGTCTAAAAAATTTTACAAAACTTAAGTATAAATTTTCTTTTAATTCCTAACAACTAAATTACCTTACGACCTTGGACGAGAACAAGAGAGCTGTTCGGACTCATTTTAATTTACAAATGTAATAAATTCATTTACATACGAAGTATTTGTGCCAAATTAAAATTGTTTTGAAACCAATTTATAACTAAACACCTTTTTATAGATAACTCTATCCACATCTAGCTGCTACAGTTACTGATTTTGCAGCGAAATATCACACTTTTATCACAAAAATACAATCACATAACACTTCGTTTTTGAAAATTGTCATTGATAATATCGATTTAATGACGAACATTACACATAAGATTACTATAGCTTCCCAAATCAGCAGAAAGCCCGCCTGCGGTGTGGGACGAAGAGGACGGGGGCTTAAAAGCAATAAAATATCTTACAATTATAATTAATGTTACTTAACAGTGTCAAGGTCATACAAATTACTGAGTCTTTAAGTACATTTTTCTAGAAATTGGTTTTGATATCCAAAAAATACGTCCATGTTCTTCAATTGCTGTGTCAATTCGCTTGTTTTATTAATTTTTTTATGTTCCATATATTTTTTTAAAATCGACCCATTTGTCATTCAACTGTTGGAATATGGATCTCTCCTCATAATGAGAGGGTTAAGGCCATAGTCTGCCACGTTTGTCAAGTGCGGGTTGGCAGATTTTACACACCTTAGAATTATTTTTTTTGTAAATTCTAAGGTGTGCAGATTTCCTCATGATTTTTCAATATTCACGATATTTTTTTAGCAAGTGATATATAAATTTAAAACGCACTTTTTGTAAAGAGGTGCGCGCCATGGATTTGAACCCAGCACCCCCAGGGTGAGAGGCTGAATTCTTAACCAC
>DWJK01005562.1:0-11071 GCA_018248815.1 Croniades pieria auraria
GCGGGAGCTCATGAGGAAGGACCTCGTACAGGTCCGAAACTAGTCGGGCAATTCCGAAAAACGTACGTGAGTTAAGCCGGTATATTTTTAATCATGTGTATATATACTCACGAAACATTTAATAGTATAATAGTAATAAATTGCACATGGACAGTCGAGATATACGAGTAGGTACAATGAAAGGAATCAGATTGAAAGAAAAGAAAAATACGAGTATCCCGGCTTATCGTAACGCAACTGAAAACGTTATAAAATACACACGAACAACACTATCCTAGCTATGGACAGAATTATGGTAATGTTACTCGGCTCGAACACAGCTCGATTGCGTTTGAAATGTACCAACGTAGAGAAAGAAGGATCGTTAAATCATAACGCTATTTGAACCCGTGCGGAGTCAGCTCCGCTTTTATTTTTTATCCAGCACAAAACGTTCTCTTACGACTCTGAAAAAAATCAAAGGATTAAGTTATCTTTATCGCTCGTTAAGCGCATTTTAAATAGACATTTATTATTGGTTCATTGCCCTCCGTTTGCGTTTTTTCCTTTTGTGTATTTTTTGCAAGTAGGTAATAGAAAACCGAATGCAACAGATGTGCTCGAGCAGATAAATATTAATACAGATTTTACAACTCGGAGTTCGGTCAGTTATTGGACGACTCACTGCTGATATGATTTTAAGGTGTTTCAAAGTAGACTAAGGAGATCTATTCATTTCTTTTATTGGTGTTGGTGACATCATGCTACTGCCGTCTTGTCGGTATGAGCGTAATTAAGACATTTGCTTCAGTGGGCCGTAGTTTTTGCATTAAGCTTGAGGGTATTTTAAATGTCATTAGTACGTAGAAATAAAATCAGATAACAGAGATGAGTCATTCAGTAGTAGTTTTCAATGTTAGCAATCTATTTATGATTGAGTTTTGGTTCCTAACGAAATTCAGTATCAAAATGTTTGCTAATGAAGACAGACTTAGGTCCTTTTCAGTTCGTCTTAGCTACTCATATGTATTTCTATAACATAACTCTCTCAATAGTTTAGTAGGAGAATGGTTGAAGTGCCTCACCTCATGATGCGTACACATTTATGAAAATTGAAGAAAGAAGCGAAATATCTGGACCTTCAATAGTTTATGAATAAATGTTCATCAGAAATTTTAAAAATGTATTCCTTTTTTGTCATATTTGGAATGCCTAATTTACGAATTCCGATAAATAGTTTTTTTTCGTTCCAGTGCTACAAATTTAGTTGCGCTCTATATTTTGACTATTTTGTGGAAAACAATTCTTGTTTTATAAGCGTCGTGGTGGCTGTGGGTCAAGTGTCATCAGCCTGAGGTTGAGTCTTGCACTTCTTAATAGTCGCAGTTCAATTATCACCCCTATGCCATTGAGTTAAGGACTACTACCAATACTCGATATACGATTACGCTTGTTGAAAACATGAACAAGTATTTCTATATCATAAATATTAACTGTTACGATTTTAGTTTAAAATGTTAAAAATAAATTTAAAGTAAATTATTATTACAGGAGACTGCTTGCGATGACGATGATAAAATGAACAATTGAACCATTTTGAACAGTTTGTCGATAGAAACATTTTGAAACGCAGAAGTACCCTTTTCGTTTCGTTTTTCCCGCCCACAGCGAACAATGCTGGCTTATCAAAACGTGTAAAGAAAGGTAAATCGTCTTAATGCATTAGCGTAATGTGGTCAGAGCCTGTTGCTTTGAAGCCTAAAAACAATGTGTTCATTTGGTGAAAGCAGTGTTTACAAAATTAACTTTTTAATTTTTTTTTAAAATTCATAATTATTAGTGAACAATGAAAAAAATGTTATTACCGCAGAAAAATATAATTCAGTTTTTTCGTAATTTTTTACCGAATATTATAATTATTAATTACTATTTAAACGTATGAATGTAATCGAGATGCTAATAATTTTGTTAGTGTATAAAAACATTACTGGCCAGATATTCTTATCGGTATATCAACGCTACGAAGGCATTGAAACTTTTCCAATCTATTCCCGTTATCTCCACTGAATATAATATTTAAAATCAGATAGTACCCTCCGCATATTCGTTTCACACTTCATTTTATTAAAACGTAATTGGCAATCACAGTCAGTGCTAGGATTTTATTTTAACAATTCATCAAGTTAAATGAGATTTTATTTAAGCGCTCCGTTCGGATTGCTTCGACGCGAATGGATGGCCGATAAAGCTTTTTTTTTTGGACTCCCTTTTTGTTGCGCTGCACCCAATGTTATTAAACTTTTAATAGATGCCGTACCTTGTCCTGACTGGTCCGGCTTGTTAAAAAGTTTATCATGTAAAATATATTTACTGTGAATTCTTAAAGTACCTCGAACAAGTTTTATGTTTTATTTTTTATTTCAGTATTTAAAAGGATTGTTAAATATTGTATTGCAATTTAAAAAATGATTTTGGCGTAGGTTTGTTGTATTTAAGTATTTTTAACTTTGTATTTAATATCGACTTTTATAAGTACATTCGTATGCATACATACTTACATACGTAGAAGTTATTTTAAGCTAGGAATATTTTTATGAGGAATTTGTTACTAAAATTCTTTTAAAAAAATACATTACGAATACGTGATGAAACAGCGCAAATAGGCGTGTTTACTGAAAGCACTAATTATGAACACACACGCATAGAACTTGTCGCATAATTTGTTGTCTATGAATTAATCAAACCGAGCAAATTTCGACTCATCATCATCGTCAGCCTCTCGATGTCCACTGCTGGACATAGGCCTCCCCTAATCGGACCGCTCCATCCGATCCTGAGCCTTCCGAATCCTCATACGAGTAAAAATTCTGTCAGCCACCTTGAGAATATTATCGTTTTAAACACCTGAGTTATTGCTCATGTTTCATTTTCTAGAAAGACTACAAAACTAAACAAGTATTAAAAAAATACGTATTAAAATAAACGTTTAAGAAGAGGGTGTGTGCATATGACTGTTCATTTAACTGCGCACAGTGCATCATTCGGTGCGATATTTCTTATAGGCGAACTATATGTACCAATTCTAATTTAAAAACCTTTCATCCCGCCTACAAATCGTGCAGAATAGCTTTTAAATCTATATGTTATGTAAGTGTTAGCTGAAATATCGAAACCGCAGTGGGAGGTTCGCCTAATAACTTGTCTGTAATGTTTACACGCTAGTTAAAGTGGCCGTTTCCTTGCAGCTAGCACGTTTTATTGGTTGTAGCACGGAATTATTGTACACATACAGGTAATTTCGATTAGATTATTGTTTCATTATTACTATATCGCCAAGTCAGGCCTCTATGGGGTAGATAGAGAACACCAAGGGCCAAAAATCTCTACTTTATTATTAAATGTTTCGTGAGTATTTATTCAAATGATTAAAAATTTACCGGCTTAACTCACGTACGTTTTTCGGGATGGCCCGTCTAGTTTCGGACCTGTACGAGGTCCTTCTTTATGAGCTCCCGCTTTTTGCAGCGAGGTCGCATTTTTAATCATATATCTCTATCCTTACAGAGTAAATGTGCTTCTTTTAAAGTCATCATTTTCTTTATACAGAAAACAGTACAATTTCGGAAACTTCTGTTTGTCTGTTTAGCCTCACGTAATAGTCACCAGTTTTATGTATTAATCCTGCAAACTGTGTTTAAAATTTTATGGATCACAGTCGTAAACCGTTCAAGTATCCTATTAACGTTTGGTCTAATTCCCATACAATGTACAATATGCTAAATTGATTACATTGCCGTGAATAATGGCAAAATTAGAAGATACGGCTGAGCTTTGTTGTGTTACTTGAAGGTTCTTTTAGCATAATTTAGAATTATCCTCTTCGGGGATTTTAGGCGTGATGTTACATATATGGGAATTGGGCAACAATACGAAATCCCTAAGCGAAGATCTCAAATCTATACAAATTTGACAGTGGATTGACTGCAGTCTTAGTATGATTGTAGATCACAATTCATAATAGATGCTCCAGCTTAAGCCGATGTGAATTTATAAAAAGTGTGATTGGTGACCATGTTTCTTTTTGGCATCTAAGCAATTATCCCATTTTGCATTCAAAGTCTTAATCATTTGGCTGGTCCATTGATGGAGTGATTTGTGAAACTGTCTGCTGAAGTGGGGATCGCAGGCTAGATTACCATCCGTGGTAAACATTATTTGTTTGACGAGCACAAGTATTTGTTACAAGTCTGGATACAAAAAAAGTATCCATATATATATGTATGTAAACAGGTAGATATCCACTGTGTTGCATTCGTAGAGCTGTCGCAAGACATTTATTTATTAGGATCCTATGAAAGTAGCATTTTGTTTTGCAATAACCCTGTAACAATACAATGGCATCGTAAAACGTGAATATACTTGTAGCACTACATTTGGCAACAACACCAGGTCTCTAAGCGGCGGGCTCAGCTTCAGCAAACTAGACAGCGGACTGACAATATTGTTGTTATGGCTGTAGGAACAGAGGCGCCTCGTGGAGTTTTGTTATAATACAATAACAGTACAAAGTGAGTGACAACTTACAAGCTTATCAAAGAAACAAACTTAAGTAATTTGTAATGGTTTAGAATAATTTTTAAACGTAACATCACACCTGTAATCCCCGAAGAGGTAGGCAGAGGTGTATAGTACACTCCCACGTTTCACCAGTTACGTTTAAGTCCTATGGAACAGGTGGTAAGCCTATTGCCGTACACCATGCCACATAGAACATTTCAATAGTAGCCGACCTAGGATTTGAACCCAGAACCTCCCGACCGGCCGTTGCGTTTGCAACCACTTGACCAACGAGACAGTAATACCACCAATAATTTTTAAGCTCCGTTAAAAGCTTTAAAGGCGGTGTCAGAAGACCCGTTATACTGAATATATTATTTATACGAATATTTATTAACTGGTGAAACGTGGGAGTGTACTACACTCCTCTGGCTACCCCTTTACAGGTTTACACATTACAGGTGTGATGTTAAGTTTTAATTTCTTTTTATATGAATATCTCAGTTACCATGTGGATGGTTTTTGCAAGTTGAAGTTATTACAATTTTTATCTAACGGATGAAATTAAATGGAAATGTACATTTAAATTCCATACTAAAAAGAACTCACAAAGCAGGCTCGAAAAAACTGTATTTCTAATTTACATAGCGTCGCAAGGAATCTGAATAGGTTTTGTGCCTGTGATATAACTTAACAGCGGATTGCCTACAATCCATAATTGCTTTACGGCGGGAACAGACGTGCTTAATGGAATTACTTTGCATCGTGCCGTTACAGCTTTAACGACGCGTTCATCAGTTAACAACCCGTTCTCAAAGCGATGTTGCACGAACCGTTCCAATGTGTAACTACCCTACGTTATATACAGTTTCAAAATGACTGAGTTTCTTTGAGAATTCGACCGTTCGTGCATACATCGCGGCGCTTTGTTGAGTACCAGAGATTGAATTACGTTCTAGTGGTTGCTCGAAAAACAAAAACTCCAGTATTTGTTTTTAATATTTCATATGATATCTTGGAATCATAATGAAAAGAGTTATTTCAAAGTCGTAACTTAAATAGAAGAAAATAATTAATTTATTATAGAGGTAACAAAACTCAATGCCACGCTTGTAATCCCCGAAGGGTTAAGCAGAGGAATGTAGTACACTCCCACGTTTAAAACTGTTACTTTTGCGTCCCATGGAATAGGTGGTGAGCCTATTGCCATACACCAGGCACAGATCCAGACTCCGAGCCACTACTAGAAATTCTAAATTAGAAAATTGCCATAGTAGCCGACTCGGGATTTGAACCCAGGAGCTCCCGTTCGGCATTCGCCCTAGCCACCACTCGACCTACGAGACAGTATTATTGAAGTGTTTTTTAATTTAAAAGTGTAGCTGTATTTCTCTTGTTTTATTCAAATACTAAAATAGTATGGATAGTATTATACGATATATGTACTTATTCAAGTACCGGCTACAATGATAATAATGTGAAATGATTAAAATATAATCATTGGGACATATACTTCTAGGCTTTGACTCGTTGCCTAATTTGTATAGTTGAATCAGTAACAATAACAAATAACAGGTTTCTTTTAAAATATATTCGTACACTTAACTTAGAAATTACATTGCGAACCAAAGTCGAGAAGCGCGGTGTTGTCTGTGAGAGTCGCAAACTGAAGTAGTTGTACTGACCTGATAGATCTGAGGGAAACGCTTCAGACGAGGGGAGAGAAACAGACAGCTAAGCAGCCTCCACTCATTTCGAAGGCACTCGAGTTCCATTTCAAGTTCGTTCCAATGATTTTCGAAACAGCGCTGACTCAGCTATCTTGTATCGAATAAAAGGCTTTCTGCTAATCAGCGTTCGAGCGCTCTTTTGGTGTCGTGACCCTCGATAAAGGTCGTGATCGTGTGGAACTGAAACCTTACGGGCTTAATTTACAGGTTCAACATATGGCAGCGATCAGAGTTCTAAATTCGAACGTATTTCATTAAAGTTTTCTGAGTAAAGTTCTAATGTCAAAGAGTATCAATGATTCTGTTTGAAGCTCCACTTCTTCTATAGTTTCACTAAATGTACATATGAATGCAAATAAATAATATTTTTTTTATAAATTTAATATATCTGTAACATGTTTTATAAAGGCTTTGGTTTGATGGATTTATCTGTAAATTTTTTATGGAAGATCTCACACATACAAGAAGTTCGTAGGTCAGTATATAGTCATTTAAGGTTTTAATGTATATAACAGAATCTACACATATTATATCTATGCACATACATATGTTAATAGTTCATATGTACTACGTTAGAACATAATGAATCTAATGTCCAATTAAGCATTTCCGTTCTCTTGTACAGTTCACAGTTCTCTACCTCTGCTTTCCAAACTCGTTCGTTCGTTCGTTCGTTCCCGCTACATTAGTGTAAGAAAAAATATCTCTATGTACGCGTCAAACAGTATCACCGACAAAGTTCGCTCTTTGTTGAATGTTGTTCTCAAAAAGTTTAACTGCCATCCAATTTCGGTACCCGTGTTCTAGCCATAGAGTATTTTGTCGAGCAGAAGTGGCCCAATATATATAGATATGATGAGCATGCTGTTAATTTGTGTATTTAACACTAAATAGCAAAAGAAAATAGAAATGACGTATTACAGCGAATTTATTAATTTTAGTATTAAAATTTTAAACCGGTTTGTAACGCAAATGATCCCCAAGAAAGTCATAAATTATTAAGATAACAACTATTTTATTAACGGATAAGATTTTTTTTTATTTGTTAAAGTAACGTGCTCATTTAAGCCTAGTATGCACGTTTTTCATATAAATATAACCAATAGCGATTATGTGTCGGAATTTGACTTCTATAACTACTTTCAAACTAATTTTAGTACATAGAAATACCAGATATTATATACGAATACACAAAACAGGTATAATATTAAGAATAAATTTTTCTAAGTCACTTCTGCCTTTACATTATTCTGTAGCCAAAAAAGTTTGAACGATTGAAAGTTCGCCGACGTTTTTTCGTTAACAATATTTTTCAATTTCCATCATCAATAGCCCCCACTGCTTGCAGGGCACAATAGTACCGGCCATGTTCAGTTAAAATCGTTTGAAGGAATTTTCGTTTAAACAATCGTCAAAAACAAATAAAAGTTTTGGATCAGAGAGCGTTTTGTTCTAACATAATATTGATCTGCTTCAGTGCTGCTTTTTCCTTTACATGGTATTTTTGATTCATATTCGTTATTGATCCATAATATTTCATATCCGATCTATGCTGGTCGTAATATTCTCTATTCAATATGTGCTGCTGATATTCCATAATATTCCATAACCAATATGACATACTATGTAGTTGCTAAATGTATCATAAAATATTCTGATTGCCAGTCGTATTCGTTCACGTGAAACAGTTTGTCTCTTTAAAGTGCTCTTTTCATGAAAACTAGGCTTAGCAAATAGGCAGATCTATACTAGATGTTGGCTGTCGCTAATAAATATTTCGACTGCGGACGGAATGTGCAAAACATAGCAGGCTTTTAAGCAATTTATGTTGAATTTGAAGAACTCGCGTTGCGGATCACAGAAGAGAAACATTTTCCCCAATTTGAATGTTGCAATGTGTATAGGTAGCTTAAAATGAAAGAATTTTTTTATCGGCAGTATACGACATAGAAAAGGCAATGAAAATAGGTACAATAATTTTTTTTATAAATTATGGGTACGTGGACATTTCATTTTACCCACGACGGAACGGAGACGATATATGTATGCGTTTGGGGTGAGAGGATGTTTGTGCGTGATTTTAATGCGGGTTTTCAGTGATGGGCTTTGATTTGATTGGTGCATGTTCATAGATAGGTGTTTCGGTAACAACTCACCAGGGGGCGCTGCAGTAAATATTTGTTTGCCCAAACCTATGTATGTTACCATTTATCTCTAAAACCACTGGTCCGATTTTAATGCGGTTTTCAGTGATGGGTTTTGATTTGATTGGTGCATGTTCTTAGATAAGTGTTACAATAACAACTCACCAGGGGGCGGTGCAATAAATATCTGTTTGTGCAAACCAGTGTTACCATTTATTTCCAAAAGCACTGGTCCGATTTTAATGCGATTTTCAGTGATGGGTTTTGATTTGATTGATGCATGTTCTTACATAAGTATTACGGTAACAACTCACCAGGGGGCGGTGCAGTAAATATTTGGCTGTGCAAACCAATACTACCATTTATCACCAAAACAAACTACTAGTCCAATTTTGATGCGGTTTTCAATTATGGGTTTAGTACATGTTCTTAAATAAGTGTTACGGTGGTAAATCATTAGAATCACTGCAGTAATATAAAATATATTTATAAGATCATTCAAAGATGAAAACAAATTTTATTTATAAAGTTAATATACTTTTCAGTATTTCAACTTTATAACAAAATATATTTCAATTTTATTGTTCATTTTTAACTGGGTCATTGTCAAAAGCCTAATTAGATTGAGGCGGTAGATGATGACATCATACGACAAGTCCGCAGTATCATAACTCACCGAATAAAATACTAGCTGGCCAGTAAGTGCGACTTCAAAAACTAAATATAAAATAATAGCTTTATTATTATTATTATCGGGTAGCAGACTAAAGAGGGTGAAATATTTCTTGCCTTACAGACCTGATGTGTTTCTACTACATTTATCATGATCTGGTACTAATATTATAGATTTAACTTGTTGTGGAAATTGCTTTGTATTTTACAATTTATAACTGAATTTATTTTAATAATTGCTTCTTTTAACCTTCTAGAGGAGATCAAACTTTCATATTACGCTAAAAGTGTTTATAACTACTCGTTTCTTTCATTGAAAATTAAAATTTGTTATCATTTGACAGCGACAGAGCCAACGAGGCTATAAAGGTCTGATAAATAGCAGAGGGTGGGCGAACAAATCCAATTCAATTTGCAGAACGAACGCCTATGACTAGTGAGGCCGACGAGCTGCTCGGCGAATTCCTTTTAAATCCTTTTTACTTTTTCACGTTGACGGTTTCATCCATGGCCATAGACATGTTTTCATTTTTTTAAAAAGCTAACGAGTGTGCCTTTTAATCGGTGCAAAGTATCATTAATTACAGCCTAGAAATGTTCTCCAAATCAAACATTAATGACGTCTTTTTTGATGTCATTGATAAATGTAAAATTTTATGAATACGTTAAAGTAACATATTTAATAATAAAATCTAAACTTTGCTATCCAATAGGTAACTTACGAAGGAAGATCTTAACAAAACTGCCTTTAGTCGATAGTAAAATACAAGACATAGCCGACTTAAAAGTAAGTTAATTATTTGTATAATAAGTTAAAGAATAATGTAAAAACTATGAGATTGAATACAAATATAATAGAATACAGAAAATTTCGAATACGCCGTGAAGTCACATGAATACAACTACGTCTCCAGCGGCTTGTTATCTAAAGCCATCAAGCGATGTTTGCGTCGTTGGGCGTAACATTTCCCGCGGCTTAGTATTACATCCCCTTTTTTCACGATATGTTTTATTTACAAAAAATTTACAACTAGAAACTGCAGTGTGATAAATTAATTCATAAGAAATACTAACAAAAAATTAAGAGTACAGCATGGAACGAATTCAATTTAATTAAAGTACTTCAAAGCTTTGCCGGCTCAGCTGCTGAGCATCGACTTTGCTTTTCAAATCCTCTTTGGATACGTTTTACTGAGAAAAAGGCAAGTTTTGATTAATGATGTTTAGTTTACAGATTGCAGCCTCTGTTTGCAGCAGTGATATGTAGTGCAATCAGTATTTTTTAATCCGATAGAAACATATTTGTACGCACAGTGTTGCCAGAAGTGTGGGAAAAATGCGGGTGCAATACTGGCAGATTTGATAGGTTACTGACGTAGTGTTGCAAATACAATTTTGTTATTTGCTTTTTATTGTTTTCTGTACTGATTTTGTTTTGTATAAACTTCAAAATATCTCTGCATTATTATTTGTTTCAGTAAAAAAATGGAAATGCACAACTAAATTCTCTTTTAATCCGGCCTTATGACATTAATAACGAATTATGTAGGTAAATACCGTCCACTTGGAAATCCTGGATTTGAATAATAGGAATGATTTACTATGGATTATCCGCCCAATTTAAGACAGTACAATGTCCACTCATTTACACAATGTTTTCATCCGTTATTTAATCACCACTTGTTTCATATACTGGTGTTAATTTATTTTTTTTGTTCTCGAACAAAGTGACTTGTTAATTTATGTAAGTATTGCTAAAACAAATGTCACTTGAGGAAAATGTTACGAGGCGTCGTTCACTTGAGAGTTCACCATAATGTTCTCTATGGCGTGTGAAGTTTCCCAACGCTCCCTTGGTCAGCGTATGAAGCATTGAGCGGTTTTAATCCTTACCAACCATAGAAAAGAAAAGTGATTATCAGTTTAATAATAAACGAAATAATTATTATTATTACGAAATGTAAAAAGGGACAAATCGTTATATTTTTC
>DWJK01005563.1:0-11069 GCA_018248815.1 Croniades pieria auraria
GGTGTTATGTACTAATAAAAAAAAAAAAAAAAAAAAACCTAACCTAACCTAACCTAACCTAACTGAACCGAACCAAACCCAACACAACTCAAACCAACCCACCCCAACCCAACACAACCCAACCTAACCTAACCTGACCTAACCTAACCCGCGCTGGCCAACCGCGACTTGGCGTATTTCACACGCCTAAAGAATATTATGGAGTAGATATTTTAATGTGTTCAAGTTTCCTGATGACACTTTCTTATATTTCACACTTTCATGCCGAGTAATGTCGTATAATCTTATAAACACAGGGAATTCCGTATTGTCAGAGACGCTTGCCAGGATTCAAATACGTACAGTTTAAAATGGTGAAACGCAACTATTTCAGCAATTTGTCACGAACGCGTTTGTGCGAATTCCGCTTGCGGCTTGGTAACGAAACTGTGTTCTAATACGTCACACGTATCGTCGCACGTGGCGTAGACACGAGGTACACGGAACGTGCGAAATCAATTGTGATTTTTATGTACACAGCAATTAGTTTCAGAAATATATTGTTAAATATCCTTATACTCTATTCTCTTCTTTTGGTCCAATTTATTAATTGAAGGTAGGTAGTGGCTATTTGAATCTGTCTTTGACCAGAACTAGTCGGAAATTATGTTCGAAAATTTCGATGCCAATTCACTCTTTGAGGTTCCGGAGCCGTAACACCTAGGGTCTCTCAAGATAAAATTTAATAATATTAACAATGTCTGTAAACTCCTTGACATTTTATCTTTTCCTTAAAATGTAGTAGCAAATTAAATTCATCAAAATCGTGCTAAATTATTCAACGTAGAACATGTATGTAGTATGCGCAAATAAAAGTAAATTATTGAGCACATAGCACATTTCATGAAAAATTATTTTTCATTTCATTAAATATTTACTTGATCAAATAATATATTTTAATACGCCTGTGGTACAGTTTCACATATGATAAAAAATACAGTATATTTTTATACCCACTAGTAGAAGAAATCAAAATTCATAATGATTAATTTTTGTTACAATTATCAATTCTGTTCGATAACCTTCGTATTTCAACTAAATCTTCAGGTCTGAAAAATGTTACGTAACACGAATAATATGATTTTTGAGACCCATAAAATAAATAAAAATCATTTATGTCCTCGGAGGTCCACAACGAGCATTGATTTTATAAATCCGCAGCGGTATCCGAATCGTAAATCAATACCCATATTGGTAATGACACCAACAATAATTTTTCGATTGGAGGCGCCAAAAAGGATAGTACCTACTACCTATATATCTGTTGGCGACAGCATTAAGGACAAATTTAAGGGCTCTATGTACTTTTCGTTATTGATAGATATATACATTTATTATTTATTTTTCCACACATTTTATTATTAAATAGGCTTTTTCTTATTTGAATTACATTGTTTTAAAGAGTATCTCAGAACAACTTCGAACATGGCCATTTGATCTATATTGAGGCAGAATTTTTACAATGGTATAGACAGGTAAAGAATTACATATCTATATAAAGAAAATCTTAAGCGAGCACTATAAATTTGTTTCCCTATAGGTATCGCTGGCCTATGCTTATCCTCTTATATTTGAAATAAATGTTGTCAACATTTTCCTTTCTTTTATATTTTTTTATGTAATGGATATAAAAGGAATGTAGGCAAATCGGTTCCATGCAGTTAAGTGTTCCTGATTCTTTTCAGGGAGCATGATTTTTATTGCAGCCGAAATCAGGGCGCTCGCGCTGTAAGAATCCTAAAACTAAACTGCCGACCCACATGACATGAATCCAACGTACGTTATGACCAATAGAAATGCGGAGAAAAGAATGTCATCATTTAAATAATCTGGCTATGAGTTTTTTGCGCTGGTTTTTACGACGCTGCTACTCATGATCCAGGTGTCTTAGTATGGGGGTACGAAAGCCAAGCAATATTCGTATTAAATATTTATAAAAATTACTGTAAGTCACTAAAATATTGTACCTTTTGTGGCAGTAATGGACAAGCCTTTTGTACAGTGAATATAACAAATTCTAAACATAGTGCCAATTAAAAATGTCTACCATTTGATATCAAATTGTTATGTCGCCTCGGCAAGAATAGAAAAAAAAAATAATCGACATATTATCATTCCACTGTTGGAATATGGGTCTCCTCTCACATTGAAAGGGTTAAGGCCATAGTCTGCCACGCTGGCCAAGTGCGGATTGGCAGACTTAACACAAGTTAGAATTCTTTTACATAAATTCTAAGGTATGTGTGCAGGTTTCCTCACGATGTTTTGCTTCACCGTTAGCAAGCGATATTTAAACTTAACACGCACTTTTTGTAAAGAGGTGTGCGCCATGGATTTGAACTCAGTACCACCGGAGTGAGAAGCTGACTTCTTAACCACTAGGATATCACTGCTTGCTGGCAAAAGTAGGCATGCCTTAAATTCCTTTGTCGAATTTCGCTGACGACGGTCGGACTTCTGGTCAACTATTGTTATAAATTCGGTTGTCTGTACAGTCGATTCAGCTGCAGTTAAAAGTAGAGCTGGAAAACATTAGGTGGCATGTTCTGGGTTTGTGTGAAGTCCGTAGAGAGGGGGCGGACACTATTACACTAGATTCGGGCCACCTTTTGTACTACCAGGAAGGCGACCAAACATCCCAGGGTGGCATAGGGTTTCTCGTCAATAAGGCCCTCTCTAACAATGTTGAAGAAATCTCGAGCGTGTCGACCAGGATAGTGTACCTGATACTTCAGTTATCCAAACGGTACACCATGAAGGTTATCCAGGTCTGAGCACCAACCTCGACACACTCTGATGAAGAAGTTGAGGATATGTACGAGGACATATCCAAAGCTTTACACAAGACCACCAAGGGTCACTTCAACATTTTTATGGGGGACTTTAACGCCAGAGTGGGAATCCAGAACGGCGACGAATCTAAAGAAGGCCCACATGGTTACGGATCCAGAAACCACAGGGGGCAAATGCTAGTCAACTTGCTAGAAAAAGAGTAGCTCTTCTTAATAAACTAATGAGGAAGTGGACGTGGCGGAGCCCCGACGCTGTGACTAAAAACGAGATTGACTTCATCATGACGGACAAGAAGCATATATTCAAAGATGTCTCTGTTATCAATAGGTTTAACACTGGATTTGAGCACCGACTTGTCAGAGGCTCTCTGAATATAGATCTTAAGCTAGAGAGAAGCTGTTTGATGTAGTCAACGCTTTGACCTAATCCTGTACGAATCATGGCAGTCTTCGATCCAAGGGCGGTTTTGAACCCAATGTAGAGTACAAGGAAAACATTGTCGGTGGAGTTGGTGCTACCGAAGCCTTCGCAGACTTCTTTTCCTGTGTATTCCTCTCTGAATCTCCCAGCCTTGCCAGGGCAAATATGACGAATGATAGCTCATTAAACTCAAGTAGGTACATTGAAATCAAAGAGATCTCAGCTGGGGACGTAGTCTCGGGAATCCGAAACTTAAAAGCTGGTACTGCAATGGGGCCTGATAGCGTTCCTTCCTGGCTTATTAAAGAAGGCGTCGATTTTTTTATTAATCCGCTTTCCCATCTGTTCACTGTCGCCCTAAGATCCGGGCATTACCCATCAGAATGGAAATTGTCGAGAGTCACTCCTATCCCAAAAAACTCCAAGACGTCCAGTGTAGAGGAATGTCGCCCAATCGCTATACTCTCCAATATAGCAAAAATCTTCGAGCGTATCCTTCACACTAAGATTTACAGGCAGGTACAACCGTTCTTATGCAACGAGCAGCATGGCTTTAGAAAGAAATGTTCAGTCGATACTAATCTCTTGGCAATTGTTGACTTTATTTCTAACAGCCTTGACCACGGAGGCCAGGTGGATGTTCTTTATTTCGACTTCCGGAAGGCTTTCGATAGGGTTCACAATGACATACTACTCGATAAGCTTAGTGCCCTGGGCCTGTCTTCAGGCTTGCTTAAGTTCATCGCTAACTATCTACGCCATCGCTAGCAGTATGTCTGACTCGGTCTTTATGAGTCACAACCCTTAATACGCGTTCCGGAGTCAGTCAAGGATCAATACTCGGACCTCTTCTGTTCATATTGATGATCAACGACCTTCCTTCGGTCGGTTGGTGGATATTTTTAAGATGCTGGACTGAAAAGGTATGGGCATAAACATATATGGCCACTAGATCTCGCACTTGCGATTCGCAGACGACGTAGTCTTGCTGGCGGAGTCGCTGGATGAGCTGCAACAAATGCTGAACAACCTAGTATTTGCCTCGCGTCGAATAGGTCTCAGCATGAATAGGCACAAAACCAAAACCCTGATGACCAAAAACGTCGATCCGAGACCTATTGTCTTAAATGGCTACCCTCTAGAAATGTTTTCGGAATACTCTTTCCTAGGGCAGAAATTGCAGTTAGTTAGAAATAATTTTGAGAGGGAGGCCAAGAAAAGGGTTCAGCTGGGCTGGGCAGCATTTGGTAAACTACGAAGAGTCTTCTCGTCATCCATACCGCAGAGTTTGAAAACTAAAGTTTTCAACTAGTGCGTCCTACTAGTCATGACACACGGAGCTGAAACGTGGACACTCACGGTGCGCTTCGTTCACCAGTTCAAAGTCGCTCAGTGAGCTATGCTCGGAGTGTCTCTGAAGGATATGATCAGAAATGATACTATCCGAAAGAGAACCAATGTCACCGATATAGCTCAAAGGATTAGCTCGCTGAAGTGGCAATGGGCTGGGCATATCTGCCGAAGAACCGCCAATCGGACACCGGTGGAGTAGGCGAGTTCTGGAGTGGAGACCGCGGCTCAGCAAACGTAGTGTAGGACGCCCTCCGGCCCGGTGGCATGATGATCTGCGAAAGGCTGATGGAGATGCTGGATGTGACAAGCCTACGGCGCGATGACGCTCATTGTGGGAGGCCTATGTCCAGCAGTAGACTGAGATAGGCTGATGACGTTGACGAAATACGAGTATGTACACAAGTATGAACTGCATAAAGTATATTTACATACTTGTATATGTAGGTATGTGACTGGGCTCCTCCTTAAAATATTTGAGTTTAATCAATAACTGTTCATATATTCCAATAAATTTTCGCTCCATGCTTTTATTCTTCCCACATTGCTGTATGCATTCTGCAAACCTGTGAATACAGCTACATTCTGAGGCCAGAATATTTTTCCGCCTTCGATAGACATTTTGGACTACCAGTAAGCTTTTTGGCAGCGTGTTACTTATTAAGGTTATCTCAGTAATGATAGCATTTTTATGCTAAGAGAATAAACATAATAATTATCTGATTACAAAATAAGTGCCTAAAACGAAGTTGGAGAATCCTAATTAAGACACTGAATATTTCAAATTCTAATAATACAATTTCTATATTTTGTATAAACTTTTTGATTGCAGCACCTTATAATATTAGACATTATATATTATGTATATTGTTATAAACCAATAATGATATTCTCGTACATTTATCTATTGGAGAGGAAAATCTGTTTATTGAATTAATCTTGAGCCTAATTGATACTATGACAATTCATTCGAAATTTCCTTTAAGTGTGCTTTCTTCTTTTGAGTCTAAGTATTCCCATATGTTTTGTTAAACGATCGGTAATAGCAGAATTTGTCTGGTCGCGAAGAAACATTTTTTTGGTCATTGACGATGTCCTTACAGAAACGAACCCAAAAGATAACAACCAGAACATTTAAACACACGTGAAAGCATTTTGAAAAGCTTCGTACTAAATTATGTCTAACACGAGTATTTGAGAAAATATAAGCAAAATCAACCTTTTTTATACAAAAAGTAAATCTTCGAACTAATTTCAAATGTAAACAAAGTAAAAGCTATTTACATGCTATGTTAATTTTTCGGTTAAAGTTAGTTTTTAAATTTAAACTAATTCTAAATTTTATTGTCTTACTTTGTTCTTTGTTTAGGTTGAGTCTAATTTATAATTTATATGCTAACGACGGCGTAGTGCCTATACGACGAAATAAAGGTTTTTTTCCTTTTAAATGTTTGCTGCTGTGTCGCAGAAGTTCATAGTAATTATTTTTGATTCAAATGTAGTTGCAGATTTGGCATAACTAAAATAAATATTGCCGAAATGACTCAAACGCGGTTGGATATTAGTTTCAACAAGCACAATGAACAATAAAATTGAAAGATAAAAAACTTCATTAGTTGGACTATGGCTCCATTGGTTAATTACTCTTAAGCTGTGGACTGTGGGTTCGATCCCTGAAATATATTCGAATTTCTATGCCTGGATGTAATATAGTACCAGTATATGTATTTACAATAGTATTACTTACATAGAAATATGCTTCTCTGTTTAGTTGCCAAAGCAAAGGTTCCGCTTAGCTCGGATCGGATTGCTGTGTAAGCCGTCTTGGTATTGGATTAATTAACGGCTTCACTGTGGAAATTATTGTTTACAGTAATTATCCTTTTGGCTTTATCAATGCAGCCCACAAGGGTTTAACTTCCTAGGTATTGTTCAATTGTATGGTTAAGATCAGGATCAGTAACGCTGATCTTTTTTCAACACTTCGTTGACGACGGTGTACGATTCTGGTCAGCTATTGTTCCTAAACGTTTTCGAACAGGCTACGTCCAGTTTATATTGCATTTGTGTTAGCTTGCAGGAGAATTGTTATTTAATGTATATACTTAGAAAGAGATGTCCGTGATAGCTTAGAAGTTTTTCAAGTTTGCACACGTAACAGTAATACGAGCCTTCGATTATACAGCGTGGAAAAATCCCAAATTAAAACACCAAAGACCTTTACATTCAGTTAAGGTTACAGCTTGGGCGACTGAAGGTATTATCAGATCCCATTTCTTCGAAAATGAGCGAGGCCAGACTGTAACAGTAACTTCTGATCGCTACACAGCAATGTTAAGTAATTTTTTTCCTTCGACAATTGCAGAATTTTGAAGCATACAACAGCAGGACCTGGTTTCAACAAGATGGAGCGACATCCCATTCATCCAATGAGTCTTTAGCAGTTGTAAACGAAATGTTTAGTGGAAAACTGATACCGCGTCGAGGGGGACATTCCGTGGCCTCCTCGGAGCCCAGATCTCACGCCACTGGATTTTTTATCTGGGGGTACCTCAGGAGCCGCGTTTACGCCAATAAACCGACGTCGTTTGCCCAGTTCAAAAACAACATTCGCGAGTTGATGTCGGCTATCCCACGAGGAATCAGCCAGCAAGGTTTCACGACTTTGAGGTCTAGATTCTACAAGTGTATACATTTAGATGGCACGCATCGCAGTGATATTATTAAAAAAAAAATTTAAATTATTTGAAATCCGCTCAACTTAATGCCATTTTTCGTAAATCTGCTTCTGAATTACAGTGGATATGTACATATATATAGTGGATATGTATATATATATATATATATATGCTACACTGGTAACGTATATATATGTATATACATATATATATATATATATATATATATATACATATATATATACATATATATATATATACATATATATACGTTACCAGCGTATAACCTTACTCTTAATATATCTTCGTGTTCTTGCGGAATATCATACATTCCTTTATCCATTTATCATCCTTCCTAAATTAATCTGCACTATTTCCCGAATCCCCTATAATGCGGTTGATCTATTCATATTAATTAAATGCTCGCCACCACTGTCTTTTATTATTTACCTCAATTCAATTCTCTTTTCTTCTGTTAGGTTTAGTTGTCTTTGCACAAGTTTCTGGCACCATGCCGATAATCATTAATGGTTCCAAAGGGGTTTTGTCCGTAAATGTATTTTGAAGGTCACTCAAAGACGCGGTTTTAGGGCATTAAAAATAGCCAAGGTATGGTTTTTTTTCATGGACACATTTTTCGATACACTCAGTATACTTATATAGACAATTCGTCTAGTTGCTAGTGGACTTGATTGCTGAGTTTGAAAATCGTGGGCTTACTTCCCGCCGAGGATAACCGTGATTAACACTGGAAAGGTACAGAAGGTTTGATAAATATGATGGTCGTTGTAATGTCTAGAGAATAAATGTGTTCAAAATAATTTCTGAGAGAGACAAAATAGAGTATTGAATAATAAGGCATGAAGAACAAAGCAGTCCGCTATTAACACACGACACATGAAGTTCCTTCAATTCCGTTAAAGCCGGCTCATTGTTGTATTGAATAACAATTCATTACAATGTTAACTTCCTGTGCATTAGCATGGAGAAAGTATAACAGCCTTTTAAAAAATATTTAGACTAATTTTGAAAGTAGCCATGTTGATAGACACACAATTGCACAAATATTCCATTTGTCAGTATTTCTAAACTGAGGAGCCTTCGGTGAATTGATCCTGATTTGTCTACTAGGAATAATAGCAAATTCAATTCATTCAAATTCTAAGGTTGTAGTTCAGGCCTCGCTGAAAATTGACGCCGCGGTTGAGGCTTCGTTGTCTCAGTCGAGATATACGCTGAGTGAACGTTTTCAAGGCGACACGGCAGCTTTTCTGCGTGTAAATGAGGGTTGCTTGATATTCTTAATATTTGGTTTTATTTGTTGAAGTTATTTATTTTTATTAGTTGAAGTTATTTATTTTTATTAGTTGACATTTATGTTTATTACTTAAAGATCAATTCTTTTTGCTTTAGTTTTATAATATAATTCGATCTTTGTGACACGTTTGGGAGATTGACCTCCAGGAGGCGTTCAGAAACAAGGTTCAGTTAATTTTTTTTAAGTAAATAAAGGTAACGTTATCTCGTCGAATACTTAGTCATTGCAAAATTTTTATGATGCTTAATTATATAAGAGGACAGGTTACTTTGAGTTTAAAATAAAAAAAAATCAATATGCTGTAATGATTACGTAAAAGGGCTCGACCTTAATTACTTGATTGAACGCTCTGATTATCGGCCTTTGCCCCTTCGTTGACACGTGCGGGGTCGGATCATAAAAGGGCCCTAGATATGTATGCGTGCATTGGTTACATACACGGTAGCTTTTCATTTATTACGAAACTGCAAATACGTTCACCCTTAGTATGAACTTGTAATTTATATTACGTCTGAATGGAAGCTATCTAATAAGCAACCTAAGACCCTATAGAACCTATCTATAAAAGCCTATACCTCTATAGCAATGTATAAGGGTGAAGATAAAATAATTTCCTGACAAAGTCACGAGCGAAAAATTAGAATTATCATCAATCTAACTAACTTTTCCTCCCGCTTTTTACGAAAGTCTTCAATGAGTGCGTCCTTCTTGTCATGATCTACGGAGCCGAGATGTGGACATTGACGGTGCGAGTGATCTCTCAGCGAGCTAGGGAAAGGACTATGCTTGGCGTCTCTCTGAAGGATCGTATCAGAAATGAGACGATCCGACAGAGAACCAAAGTTGTCGACATAGCTCAAAGGATTAGCAAGCTGAAGTGGCAGTGGGCTGGTCACATCTGTCGCAGAAACGATAGCCGCTGGAGCAGACATGTTCTGAAGTGGAGACCGCGACTTGGCAAACGCAGGGTGGGACGTCCACTAGCTAGGTGGAGTGATGATATACCCAAAGCGTCTGGCGGTGGTTGGGTGCGAAGAGCTGAAGATCGAGCTCAGTGTCGTGTCATTGGAGAGGCTTATGTCCAGCAGCGGACAGGAGTAGGCTGATAATGATGATGATGTCTACTTTTCGAGACGAGAAGGGTTAAACCCATGATCTATGACGTTGGCTGATGTGAGTGCGGTTTTACAAATTTCACACGCTTTAGACAGCATTATATGAAACTTCTGGTTTTGCGGGTTGTCTCACGATGTTATCTTTAGTCGTTATAGCGAATGTTTGATTTTAAAAGTTAGTACTGCAATTTAATTATAATGTATTCAGGATTTCCTTTGTTAAAACTGTTTAACCTACTTATTATGTTGCTTATGTCCTTATTCAATACGTGAGGTAGACTGGTGCAGTAGGCATTTCACATTATTTCTATTGTTGGTAAAAAAATTATTTTGTATCAACTCTAACATGAACTTCTAGCTTTAATGTAGGCTCAACGTACTCTGACCACGCGGCTAAACATTATAATTAAGTACATGAGTTAAACTATATAATAATTAATTAATTTTTCTTCGCCACAGAACGAACAACTGTATTCATTAATCTCAGCTTTCCCTACGCGAGAATCAAACTTGCAACTTTGGGTTCTCCACGAACAACATCAAGGAGTAAAATAGAAGTAACGATTAATTTATACTAGACAGAACATAAGCACCACTCAATACACGTAGAGTAGCGCGTTTGTTCTGGAAGGCTTCAAGGAGTGTAGGAACAAGTTTAGGAACCAATTTCAATGACTAAGTAATGCAGCGCCGGCGGCATTAGCGGCTCGCGCTCATGTTCATTGAATCGTGCGAGATTTCCTACGCCCCGACTATTCTATGTACCGGCACATGTCAATTTTAACACATAACTCACTGAAACTGTACACTTAGCCGTGCTTACGTATATATTACATAGTGTAGTTATTGTTTCAGAAAATAACATTATTTCTTGTGGCTTTGGGAGTTCTAATTTCTGGTCGTTATCATTTTAAAAGTATTTTGAGAAGAAATGCGGCTAATTTTGTCTGAAATGGGTATGATTCACGCCAAATAAAATGAAATGTTATAATAAGTAATAAATATTACAAAACCTGTTTTTTTCCAACGACACTAAAGCCAGAAATTGGAAGCTATCGCCGTAGATACAATTTATTTCAATTTAACGCGAACATTGTTCATTAGACGGAAGAAAAATACTCAGCTGAGCTTTCACTGACGGTATAAGCTGCCAGTGAAAGCTTTATATATTTCTTTATTATGGATTCCGGTAGGACAGGGTTAGATTCGGTTTCAAAGGCTATATAAGTATTATTTAATGTTTAAGTTCAATCCAATAAACTTGTATCAGTTATAGTTCTGCAAATCAAAACTAGATGGCGTTAGTAAGACGCTTCTGAATCACGCTGTTAAGATTCCTTGTAGATAGTATAAGAG
>DWJK01005564.1:0-11069 GCA_018248815.1 Croniades pieria auraria
GTATTTTAATAAAATATATATATATATATATATATATATATATATATAATCGACCCATTTGTCATTCGACTGTTGGAATATGGGTCTCCTCTCATATTGAGTGTGATAAAGCCATAGTCTGCCACGCTGGCCAAGTGCGGGTTGGCAGACTTATTTACATAAAGGACAATATACGAGAATCACTGTACATAAAAATAAATTAGTGTGGTCAGCACTATTCAACAGTCATCGACACGTTTGATAAATGTTGAAAAAGATAAAAACAAGCAATTCCACCATAAACATTCGTACAACTGAATATTCAACTGAAAAAAATCCTCTCAACTGGCAGTTACTAATTTAGCGATACTCCCGGCGATGGTCGTCTGCTATGGAAAACCGAAAAAAAATAACCATTTTTTTTTATAACTACATCACCAAACCATCTCCTCTGCACCCCCGGCTTTCAAAGTTCCACCTTAATGAGACACCCCGACTGTCTCCCGATTTTATAACTGCCGATAACACGGCAACATTGAATAATTGTCGTCATTTAGAATGCTTGTTACGAAAAACACGATACGGCCGTACTTATTGCGTATCACGATGGCGTTCGGCAGTGTGATGAGAAAATGATACGTCATTCTCATGATACGCCATTCTTATGATACGTCATTCTTTTTAAATACTAAGTTATTTGTCATACTACTGTGTGTTCTATCATACAACAATAATATTGATAGTTTATTTATGAAATTGTAGCTTAGAGCGCGTTCAGCTAACATACCTACAGTAAATGTTTGCTAACTCTTCTGAATATTGTTATCCGATGAGGACTGCGCAGTGATAGCCTAGTGGTTAAGAATTCAGCCTCTCACTCCGGGCGTGCTGGGTTCAAATCCAGGGCGCGCACCTCTTCACAAAAGTGCGTTTTAAATTTAAATATCACTTGCTAACGGTGAAGGAAAACATCGTGAGAAAACCTGTACACCTTAGAATTAGAAAAAAAAAATTCTAAGGTGTGTGATGTCTGCTAATCCGCACTTGACCAGCGTGGCCGACTATGACCTTGACCCTCTCATTGTGAGAGGAGACCCATATTCCAACGGTGAATGGGTCGATTGTTATTTTTTTTTATGCGGACTACTTAAAAATTCAATGTAAGACGTCTACACGAACATGATATGAAAAAAAATATGCAAATTATATCATAAGGTAAATCATTTTTGTTTAACACAGGAAAATAATTGAGTTTAATTTCGGTCCCATATAAACCTTCTCAAAAAGAAACCATATCTTTGTCATTGTCAAAGAAAATCACATTTCCATAATCAGCGATAGCAATAGAGACTAAATGGTGTAATGACACGTAATTAGAGCCACGTGTACACATCCAGAGTGAAGCGTGTCTTGTTACTTTCTAACAGGAGAGCGTCAGCTTTCGAATGTAATGTGAATTTTAATATTCGCAATGATTTTCATTCGAGGAGTCTTCTACGGGGTATGTACGTACGACACTACTGGCGCATGCCACTATCGCTCTTATTGCGAATGGCGAAAGGGTGATTTTTTTCTCCGAACATTTTAAGGTTAAGAGGAATCTAGCTCGCTCGCCGGGGATACTTGTTGCGGCTAATAAGCCACTTGTACATTTTAATAATGCACCTTGTTCCCGGCGGTATCATTAAAATATCGACAGTTCTCTTGCCGCGCTCTGTAAAATGTGGATTGTGGTATGGAGTGGATTGTGGTATGGAGTGGATTGGTGGATTGGAGTGTGGTATGGAGTGGATTGGTGGATTGGAGTGTGGTAATGTGGATTGGTTAACTCTAGTAAAGAAATGTTCGTCATTTCAATGTTTGTACGAAATCTATTTTGCTGATTTTGGTCTTTATTTATAATTGCCTATTCGTCATGTTGCATATTTCGAAAATGTATTCTATTGAATATTTATTTACTTATTTTATTACAGGTGTCCCAATTTGATACAGTATTTAGTCAAATTAATTCAATGAATGTTTTTGAAAATTGGTGCGAGCAAATTTTTAAAATTTATCTGATAGTACCTACATTTTGCTTTAATTGTAATTTTCAATGGAATTCTTCTGAACACCAACTAACATTATATCATAAATTTCACAAGTGAACATAAACCTATACAATTTAGTATTCAGTAGCAGCAACGTCAAAACATTACTGGCCTTCTAGGTACTGACCGGAGTCGGTCATACTCTCGTAAAAAATGACCGCGATGCCTCCAAGGATGACCAGTCTAGGTACGACGAAGCAATACTTAACATTCAGTAGGCAAGCAAGTCATTTATCCATTTACGTAAAAAGAAAACACGAGGGCGAGTTACTAAAACAACCCTCAACTAAACACTAAACAGTTAAAGCATAATGTGTGACTGAAGATGTCAACTAAATGGAATAAAAAATAAAATGCTACACACACATACACGCACACGCGCACACAGACACACAGCACACAGCGACAGCGCACGACAAGTCGCAACCAAGCCTGAAGAGGGCAGGAGAAAAGTGAAATAGAAAAATTCTTAAAGCGCCGTGAACCCTTTAGTTTTCAAAATGGCGGTTAAAACCACTCGTCACTTCGCTGGTACGTGTCGCGACAGACACTTCTCATTATGGCGAAAATAGAGAAAAAAAAAATAATTAGGCCCGATGGCGGCAACGACGTTTTGAAAAATGTATTTAGACGATATTACTTTTTTTTTCAAATATCTCGTTTCGTATCAACGAGATCGGATTAAAGGACGTGAGGATCTCATTAAGAACATTCTTTTACTTTTACTAAACATATTCCATGAAACCTGTTATTTATTATTAATATTATATATATATAATCGACCCATTTGTCATTCCACTGTTGGAATATGGGTCTCCTCTCATATTGAAAGGGTTTAGGTCGTTGTGCGCCACGCTGGCCAAGTGCGGGTTGGCGGGCTTCACACACCTTAGAATTCTTTTTTTTTTATAAATTTTAAGGTGTGCAGGTTTTCTCACGATATTTTCCTTCACCGTTACCAAGTGATATTTAAACTTAAAACGCACTTTTTGTAAAGAGGTGCGCGCCATGGATTCGAACCCAGCACCCCCGAGTGAGAGGCTGAATTCTTAATCACTAGGCTATCATTGCTTTATTGCAATATTATAATATATATATCTTATATACGAGTACATAATTTTTATGTTAAAGAAAATTAAGACGTCCTATCTGATAACAAAGCTTTTATTTTTTTAATTATAAAAACTATGCAAACTGGCCAGTTCCTGTCAGGGTGTTTTGGCTATATAATTATAGAAAAAAAAAATTAAGAACTAAACTATTCGGCAGCCTATACTCTGCTCATTGACAGAGGATCTCCTTGCGGAATAATGGAACGATAACGACGATATTGATAATGAAACCAAAGAGTCAGTGTTATAAAGAATCATTATTTTCATAAATAAATAACATTTCACACACACTAGTGGACACTAGCATGGGGTGATGTCACACACAAAAGACAAAAACACAAGTATCTACTGAGAATAGGTAATTAAAGCCTTAATGAAAAAAACACTGACCGGGAATTGAAGAAAGAATAACCATATACATATGTGCTAATGGCGACATATAATTTCGCAGCCTATAAAAATTGTTAGAAAGAGAAATATATATTTATTCACTATTCAAACCTTCCCCCCCCCCTCCCCCCCTCTCCTCAAATGTGATATTCTTTTCAAAATGGGCTCGGGAAATAAAGTTCTTCAACTGCTGAATATCTTTTAGTGATATATTTGGAAATTACTTCCACTTCAGTGGTCTTTTAGCTATTACTATCTGTAGCCTCGTTAAAAATTCATTTTAGTTTTGACAAAAAAAAGTTAAGCCATTGAGCGCCGTCTTGATTACAAGACGAATGGTAAATTTCCGAAAAAACCATGTTTTTAAGGACTTGTTTTCCAAAACGAGTAGTGTGAATATCGTACTGTTCTGCAGAAGTGGGTCGTACTTTGTTTGGTACACATTTACCACTTCTCTTTGCCTCTCGTGCCTGAGCTAAGATGTTAGTGTTATCATCGGTTTACTCTCGTCCACTGCTAGGCATAGTTATATTGACCATGCATCATAGTACCATTTGACAGCTAATCATTCAGCAAAACTCTGCTGGTACCCCATGAAATGACAGCTCTCTTTGCATCTAATGTATCTTCTTTAAATTTCCTTAGAGTACTTCCGGTTTTGTATTCATAGCTAGCAAGTAACTCTTCGATGGCAAAACTCTTTTCCACATTATTTCATAGAAAAATAAAGGCCACCTAAGAGGTTTTTCACATAGGTTTCTATCTGCATCAACAGCGTTTACATTTCGAGCTGGTCTCTTGACACCGGATCATGTATCGCAGACGCTGGACTCGTCATAGCCTCACAAAAACTCCGCAGGTATATTAAACGGCAATCATTCGTTCGTTCGTTAGATGGCTCGTATCATGAAACCGTAAATACTGCATAACGAAGTGCTTTAAAACGCACGTGCGACAGATATAACCATAATATAATCAGATTAGAACAAGTTGTTCTGCATTTCTTAATGTAGAGCCTTACATAGAGTTCACAGGCAGATATATATTTTTTTATTATTAAATATGCATGTTTATATACAAGAATAGTGGACACAGTACCGCGGTTATAAAGTCCTTGAATTGTCTGCGTTTTTCATGGGGGCAGCGAAAAATATACGATTTTCGTCTTACCGGTAAGATTCTACATTCAAAATTTATATGTATAACTTTCAAGTTGTTCTCTAAGGCGTGTAACTATAATTGTTATCTAAGGTGTGTGATGTCTGTCAACTTGCACCTGGCTAGAGTGGCAGACTATGACCTTAACCTTCGCATTCTGAGATGAGACCCACGTTCAACAGTGACACGATAAAAGTAAACTCTATCCAGGATGTAGAGGTCAACGAACCGCGCTGATCATTCAGCTCCAAGATTTTTGTACTTCCGTCCGCCACCGCGATGACGGAGAGAAAACAAACCGGTGTTTAAATAAATGTCGCTCAGGGAACAGCTATTAAATTTAAGGTGAAGTGCTCGGTTGCTTCCGTTGGTGTTCCTTGCGCGTTGTGATGTCGAAACTTTCAAAAGACTGAATCGGCTGACGGGTTCATTAAAAAAAACTTCGCACTCACCGCCGTTTGTAAGTAACTCGTTTCCACGATATCGCTTAAAGGTACCTTCTAATTGAAAGGGCTTTTGAATGCCTTTTTTTTTCTCGCTCAACTACAATTTGGCCGAAACAAAAAGACGCCTTAACTTAACATTCGTCAATTACATTTCTTGTCACTGACTCAATGTAATTAAAACTAGTCTTATTTTTTCTTTTTTAATTAAATTAAATCAATGATAAATGGACACATAATTATGAACTAGATTTTGGGTAATAGTAATATTATCATAGGACCACTGATATATGGCCATCTGAACCGACCCGAATGGGTAATCTGTGCTATGGTAAGTATATATATGTTCTAAATAATGATATAGTGTGTGTTTTAAATATATACTTGACATCTATGATTGAGGCTACCCCTAGCAATTATCTTATTGTAATCTCCACTCAAATAGCAATACTATTCATTTTGTTAATGCGACTCAATAAATAAATACTCATATTGATAATTTTATATGCACACAAAACAGATACTCAATATTATATTGATGATATTGATATTATAGCCACAAAAAATTTTGTTAGTGTTGGGATCGAATCTGGTTCCAAAATCAGTACTCGAGACGATCTACTGATTACGAGAGAAGACAGTACCGTACCAGGTAGACGAATTCGTGAGTTTAATAATAATTTATAAAACTAAGAACATCGAAGGGAACATCAAAAAAGCTTCTGAATATAGCATAAACATACAACGGCACGTTCACGGTAAGGGTTGTCAAAAATTGTAGCGATATGAATACGAAACTTAATCAACGCGAGTCGCCCTTATTATATCCGCAGATAATAAAATAAACGATTCGCCGCGCCCTGTCACCGTAATCGGGCGCGTGTTCCCTTCTCGCTGTGTTTCCGCACCGCACTCTGTCCACCGGTGCGCGATATGCGATTTATCTGTATTGCGATAAAATTGTAAAAATTATAAAATTAAATTCTATACTAATTATTATTGTGTTTTCTAAAAAAAAAAATTATCCATAATATTAAAATTATTTATATTATTGTTTTTCTATGTATACATATATTCAGTATTAAATTTCCTTTTTTGTTTTTTTTTAATGATATTTTTATTTCTTACATTAGTATCAAGTTTAATTAAACAAAACCGTTAGATGTGCCTGAGGTATAGATGTCTACAGAGTTTAGTAATAGTCGGACTATGAATAAAGCCCACAAATCGACAGTCATATTGGTATGTAGAAGTTAAATGAGGCAGAACAGACAAGATAATGATACATTTAATTTTAAATACAAGAGAACTATAACATATTAAATATTATCGGAATCAGCTTCAGTGAAGACTAATTACCTTTTTGTGCATGAACCAAATTTGACTACGATGACGTAAAGTGACGTCATCGTAATTTTAAAAAGAAAATCGAATTTAAATAACAGTTGATTTTTTAAACATAGATATAAAACATTTGTCAATTATTAACCATTTACGCGAACACCAGGCACTGTTACAAGTATGCCGCTACATTTTATCTCTTCAATAAATTCGCTCTGTCGTTTCCCGAAATCAGACACACGCCTTAATTCTATTTCCATTTTGATCTGTTGATGAAAATATCGTGAAATTTGTTTTGTTTTGTTTTGGTACAAAACAGGCGTTTAGTGACGGAGGAACCATTTTGGAAGAAGATCTTCAAAGGACATATATAGGTAGGTATTGGCATCACGAATTAAGAACGAATGTAGATATACGAGTATATTGAAGAATGGCTTTAAATTTTAGCTGTTTTATGACGACGCAGTCTCGGTAAAGTAAATAGATTAATTTATTTTAAATATTCTATTCATGAACCCTCAGTCCAAAATGAATTTAACTTCGAAAGTGAGATATGGAAACAAGGCATATAACAGTTGATTAGTACCTTTTGGGACAGTAAACATTTTGAAAAACAGTATAAAATATAGAGTTTTATGACAACCAATACCATTGTTTAATTCTCAGACAGACGTTCAGACAAACAGACAAACGAACGCAGACATACAAACAAAAAACATTCAAGAACATATTTAAACACACACGTATATATATATATATATATTTAAACACGTACGTATATACTTAAACAGGTATTCATCACAAGAACACCGTAGAACGTTTGAAGGGCCCCGAGACGATCATTAGCATCCAAAACACAGAGAGACAAGACACGATAATAACGCTTCACTCATTACAAAAACAACGTCTTATTATATGAGTGGAATAAGGTCAAGCGGACGCTAAGGTACTTGTATCACGGCCGGCGGTGGCACTAGAAATAAATGAGAGAATGTAACATCACGCTTGTGACCCCCGAAAGGGTGGACAGAGGAGAGTAGTACGCTACCACGTTTCACCAGTTACGTTTAAGTCCCATAAAATAGGTGGTGAGCCTATTGCCATACACCGGGCAAAGGTTTTGACTTCGAGCCGTTTCTAGAAATTTCTACTACAAAAGTTAAGAATAATCCAATAGTACTCGATCCGGAATTTCAACGCAGGACCTCCCGATCAGCAGTCGCGCTTGCAACCAACCAACTTGTTAGACCAATGTGGCAGTGAAAGAAAAAATGATGTTGACAAATAAATAGTGCGACGGGAACTCTTGCATTTCCAACTGCTCAATATCAATACAAGAAACTCTATAAAAAGTTGGATTACTTGAACCTTTGAACTCTACTTCAATGCGGACGAACGAAAGAGCAATGTTCATGGTGTGCTGAAGGTCTAGAAATCGCTTCGATAATGTTCATAGCCACAAACACACATGCAAACTAATTATAGACGGAAGCCTCTTTAAAACTGTGTTGAGAAAAAATATAACGATATAGAAGAAAATAGGTTTAACTGTGAGACAAAACAGAACAATAAAAAAATATAAAAACATTTTCCCAGTCTGTCAGAGGAGATACATACATGTTAAATGTCAGTATATTTATAACATTATGATATGTTTGACGTATTATTCTGACAGGTACGCGATATATGGTTTGCTAGGTAAAGGTGTTGAGTCGCTGATAAGAATAAATTCCAACGATACCTTCATTTCTGCCGTGAAGGTTGTGGTGGGCTACATATGATCTTATTTCTATCATCATCTTTTCTAAGAGGATACCTGTGTTAAAAGGTGGAACGATAGACGGTAGAAGATGATGACGATGTCAGTAACAGGCGACAGATTATTAGACCCAGTGCCAAAACCATTGACCGGAACGATAACAGCTTTATGCATTTTCTACGTTTTACTCCTTGTAAAAAATCTACCTTCATTTTATATCGCTACATGCACCATATCGCTCGTTGGTCAATCGCGTGCAGTGTGACCGCAACTCGAAGGTGGATGGGAACTAGACGTAGACAAAAGGGTTCATTACTGGACCGTCCAGTTAAAAGACAATGTAATATTAAATGATATTTAAGATCTGACGTGCGCGCTCGTGCACGAGGAAAAAAAATTTTTTAGATCTGGAATTACGAACTTTGATACGACAATACGACAATGGTGCGGTTTTTGTGCTAAAAATACATACATATGTACATATGTATATACTGACTTGAATAATCAGTCACTTAAATAGATAACTTTAAATCCCCACACAGAACAAATACACGCGATCATTACACAAACATTTTATAGCTTGATAGGAATCGAATCCAGAAATCCCCATTTACGGTTATTATCCACAGAACCAAGAGTCACCATACCATACCATAGGGTAAATGTTCATACACCATAAAAACCATTAACGAGCGAATCCATAATTATTTCAGTGCACACTAGAAGCTAATTATGACATGATCAAACGGTCCAACCACAAATAGTCTAAAGAGAAAATATTACACGAACACTTATAAAGGTTAGGTCCTTTCTAGGCAAGTGTGCTACATCCTAGACTGC
Source organism: Croniades pieria auraria (assembly GCA_018248815.1). Lineage (NCBI taxonomy): Eukaryota > Metazoa > Arthropoda > Insecta > Lepidoptera > Hesperiidae > Croniades > Croniades pieria. Next base: position 9,113 of record DWJK01005564.1, read on the forward strand.
ATCTCGCTTTCCATCAGTTGGGATTGCAGCCAAACGCGAGCGTATTTCTACATAAAAAAGGTTGAGCCCTTATACATCGTATCTTCGTCTCGAGTTGTGATCAGCATCCCTTTGCATATTCGGTGGGCGGAATCGAAATGCTTATAGACGCAATAATGTGCGGGAGTCTAGTGTTGGTGGTGTTTAATTCATTTTTCCGCGTTACCAGAAGACGAGAGCTCATTTTCAACGGGAGTTGATTTGTGTACATTGGCCACGGAGTACTTTCACACAAGAATGAACTTAATTTCAAAATAACATCACACCTGTAACACCCCCTAGGCGTAGACAGACGTGTGTAGTACACTACCACATTTCCTACAGGAGTTTATTGAAAGTTTTCGTATTTCTTCCTCATCATCATCATCATCATCGACAAGGCTCACCACCTATTCCATGGAATATAAACGTAACTGGTGAAACGTGGGAGTGTAGTACACTTCTCTGCCTACCCCTTCGGGGATAGACGCGATGTTATTTTTATCATCATCATCATCATTATCAGTCTACTCCCGTCCACTGCTGGACGTAGCCCCACTAATAGCACGCCACCGAGCTCGATCTTTCAGACCTCCGTATTAAAAGGAAATTACAATGTACCTGTGATTGCTCCTTGCGTTCGGCGTCAATATCATCGCCAAACATCACTCCCCCTGTGTTTTTCGCGGGGCGTTATCAATTATTAAACATCACCATGTAAATAGCGCCCGCGAGTCCACGGGCATCCGCCGCCCTCGTATATCGCGCACTTCTATTAAATATTCCGCGCCGGATCGGTGATGTTTAGGAAGAGAGGTGCGATCTTGTATCAACAACTGCGCGTCCATGTTTCGAGACGCCCCGCTGCCTTCAGTTCTACCTATACGTCTTAGTTCTTGCAGTTTAGTTCTGTCTATAGTTCATTAAACTACTATCAATTCGCCATAAATTTTGCTTTTTGTTATAAGGGGTGTATTGATAGGTAAAGACTTTGTGTGGGATATGCTGTTAAAAGTGTCTGCTATGACTGTAATCTGTTATAATATGTATTATCCAAGTAGCTAATAAAAAAATCGTAGTTAATAAAAACATACTAATGACGAAATGATACCAATGTCAATTGAAATCGAATCGTGTCGGCTCCGTGTCGCATCGTCTAAATAAGGTCCCGCTCAAGGCGGTGGCGGCTTCGGCGCCCGTGAAATGGTTTTCGGTTTTGTGCAAGTTATTAGCGGGATTTGCATGTTTGTGATTTATTGTTTTACCCTCGGCGGGGGCGACGTGGGGATGACGGCTTCCTCAAGACACAGGGCATATTTTCGATGCCCGAAAAAGTTTTATTGCACGAAAGGATCACAATAAAAGTTTATGAGTACGCGACTGGGACTTTGCATACCGAATAATTCTAATAACATGGGTAATGTTCGGCATCATTCTCAAATATTCATAGGATGCGAGCAAGCTGTAATATTGATACTATTATTTCATGGATATTAATGTTTTTGGTGTCTTCCCCCACCGTAAATATCTTCCCCTAGCTTAAACCTGGAAAAGGCTCAATTTTGCAAAAATTTAAATTGCAATTTTATTTAGGTTTGGATTTAGATGAGTCTCCGCCGCGACTTCGCAATAATCGACGGCACCTCATAATGCAGGACCTCGTACAGGTCTGAAACTAGTTGGGACAACCCGAGAAACGTACATGAGTGAAGCCGGTACATACATATACAATCATAGGTTTTTATTACAAAAATATCTAAGCATGGACATGTGGGAAGCATCTTCGATTAAAAATATGATAACTAAAATGGAAAAAATAATTCTTCGAGTAAAATTTGCAAAACCTTTGTCCAAAATCAGTGAAGCAGTGATAGCCTAGTGGTTAAGAATTCAGCCTCTCACTCGGGGGTGCTGGGTTCAAATCCATGGCGCGCACCTC
>DWJK01005565.1:0-11068 GCA_018248815.1 Croniades pieria auraria
GAGGTGCGCGCCATGGATTTGAACCCAGCACCCCCGGAGTGAGAGGCCGAATTCTTAACCACTAGGCTATCACTGCTCAGTACATATATATTTGTAACGAAAAACTACTTTTTACTTAGTAGGTTTTAACAAACAGTTTAATCGGTTGTTAATTTACTACTTTTTACGAATCTTAAGATTATAATACAAATGGGATAATATAGATCGCTTTAGGTACTCGGACGCCTAGATGCTTCGCTACTTTGACGAAAAAATCAGTCTCACTCTTTTTAAGGCGACAGCGCATTATCCTCCCAGACTCGTCCTAACTAAATCGCCACCGTCAGCTTGTGAAGCCCTAGGAGAAAATTAATAGAGCCAAGTACAGAAACCAATTCGATATGAAAGTAATAGGAATCTACAGACAGTGTAATTTTTTAAAAAGAACAACATAAGTAGGTATAATAACTTAGTACCTAGTAACCGTTTGCCCTGAACTTATGCTCTAAACGTGAATCGAATACTATACAATACTATATATTATATAATATGCGGATGTTTATTTTTCTCAGAAATCACGATTAGGAACCAAATAAAAATAGGTACATAATTTATAAATCTTTGTTATATTGTAAAAAGTGTCCTACAGCAATGTAAATATCTTAAACAGCGACGTAAATAGAGCACAAAGTAAGTAATTGGAGAGGTCCCAGCACCAGATGGTGGCGGTGCCAGCCACCGCCGGCGATAGCGCCGCGCCGGCTAGACGCCGAGTGACGCACTTCTCTATGGATTGGGACTCACGAACTAATGCCAAATAGTATGCGATTTTTATTGGACTATTATGTGACTATAGGAATTTTTTATACTGTGTTTTTATTAGATTGTTGTTACAGAAACAGAAGGAAAGTGTATTTACTCAATAAGGCAAACGATAAGTAGGTAAATGATACAGACTTAAAAAATAGTTTCCGGTTAATTGTCTGTATTTCCCGCCAAGGTGATGATCGTTGTAACCAAAATGGTGTAGTGACGAGTGACGACTTATAGTCACAATCAGTATACTTAAGCGAGTAGAATATATTATTATGGCGGGTAAGGGTCTCATCTCCACATTATCTAGAACGACGCCGCTGGTAATAACGAATTTACAATGTGACATGAAAACTACAGTTATAATAAAGCATAGAAATTTTGTGTTCGTCGTAATTTTTTGGTAATGGTTTTAACATATAGGCAACAACTTTACGTCAGGTAAAATAATTTGCATGGCTTTTTTGTTAGCTAAAAATTCCCATGAGCAAAACTGTTTTTGGATAACTAAATAAGGGATTTATTACGAGGCGATGACTAACGAGATTTTTGTTGTTCACTACTATTTTCGAGGAAAGATATCGTCTCTTATCAGGGGATGTGTGTATTGCAAAAACAGGCATATGTATGAGTATGCTCGTCGCTCCTCAAATCGGAAGTTATATTCTTGATTGTCTGCTACGAATGCCAATGATAATTTATGGAGTTATTAATTACGCATTTCATTATAATGTTTTCTAGATTGTCTTATACATTTTATAATACTCGGTCTATGGTAGCCATACCTTATAATAAGATTTAGCATATCAGATTGTAGATAGAATTATGGGTAATTATTAATTATACTTAATAATTGTATTTGCTTAGTAATTGTTACTTACTTGTATTTTGATTTACTACTATCTCATGATATTTTCCACCTTAATTATTGGTCAATCCCATAAAATAAAAATAATGGAAAACTACCTATAAATACGTACAAGTAAATGACGCGTCCTCTAAAAAAACTAAAACAACGTTCTGAAAATCATAGCAGCAACTTTTTTACTATATGTTGTATGTACATATACATAATATAACAATTTTAATGCATATTGATAAAAAACTTACATATCGAAAATAATAATAATAATCATTTAGTGTCAAATATTTAAAAATCTGCAATATGTTTCGAATTGAAAGTAAACAAGAAAATAATAATAAACCGGAACACACAATGACCAAATAAACACGTTTCTAACATATTATGTAGTAACTTTAGGTTAAATTATCGATATTAATAGCAAAACAAAACGCTGTTGCAGTTTTAGTTTTGCGTATTGAGGGTAAAAGAACTGTCGGGTAGGTCGGACAAATAAGCGATAAAAATAGAGAAAGTGAATGATCCGCATATCGTTTATGTCCAATAAATAACTTTGTTAATTGATATATGTGTATCCACTTGTTTATCTGCTTTAGTACTGCGGTGCGCTTAAACGTGGACAAACAGGCATATTCTTTTAAAATTTAAAGACATTAAATGCAACTTTGTTGTGATAATAGTAACGTGCTGGAAATCGACTGTGCTGTCTGTTGTTACCGAGAGTAAAGCGGCATTATAGAGTTTGATCGCGTCATGCGCAAGCCTGCGCTTCTCTCGTGGCTCGACCGATAATCGTTGATCGCTGTTATCGCGCGTCCGTCGCGGTGTCCGGCGCTGCTGCCGCCGCACTCACTCCATTCACGGAACGCGCCATACGCGGCTGCCTGCATCTCATCCGCGACAGATAAACTAACTCTTGACTGAACATTCTACTACTGCGGAACGTGCCAACGGCGATCTATCAAAATTGGCAACAATTGTACTATTTGTAAGTGTTTAACTATTACTTTGTTTCCAGTCAGTCATAATTATATGCTTAATATATTTGTTTACTATGTAATAAAATTTACTTTCCAGGTTCAAAATGTATCTTCAGGATACCGGCCCGTTTTTAGAAGATGGTCTTCTAAATGACCAGCTCCTTTTCGAGTATTCACCAGCGGAGAGTCTGATTAATTTTGAATTACCATCCGCGCTCAATTCGGAAGTTAACGAATGGCAGCTTAGTGATATGGACTTTCATAGTGATGCGTTCCTTAGCGGTGTTGGTGATACCAGTGACCCAAATAGGGACCTTTTGTTTACTGACAATAATTCAACTGTGCTGTTTGATTTTGCGGACTTAGATGAAAATATAGACTTTGACCTGTTAGAGGCATTGGCATGCGATAGATCTAACGATGTATCACATTCGGGTACAGAGTCGGCGGATAGTGGCGACGATGTCGTTTTGGGAAGATTATCAGTCCTCGGGATTGATTTAGAATCAGTGTGTAAACCCGATGGCCAAGACGAAACTGAATCGGTGGAAAGTGAGTGGCAAAACAAAGTCTTTGAAGTGCAAGAGGTAAAATCGAAAGTGAAGTCCTGGGGTGAACCAACGTTCTGCCCAAATCTCGGCGCGTTTCGTTGTCCGGTAGAAGATTGTGGCAAATTGTATGCAAAAGCGTCACACGTTCGTGCACACTTGCGAAGACACAGTGGCGAGAAACCATACCAGTGCACGTGGGGAGGGTGCAGTTGGCGATTCGCGCGCTCGGACGAGCTGGCGCGCCACCGCAGGAGCCACTCGGGGGACAAGCCGTACAGGTGCGGCGAGTGCGGCAAACGGTTCGCGCGCTCCGACCACCTGGCCAAGCACGGCCGCGTCCACATGCGCCGCGCCGCCGCCGCGGCCGCTGCAGCTAAGCGAGCAGCTTCGTCGGCATATCGCTCGAGACGTTTGTTATGATGCCCTAACATGCACTTTTATGCTCTCAAAATGGAATTTATTATCTAGTAGACTGTATTGTTTGCCATGTATACTTACTTGTTTCATAAATGTAAACAAAAACAAAAATACAAATCTAATTAGAAGTTAGGTAAATTGTACATAGGTAGGTATAGACAAAAGGTAATACGTATAGTTGAGATGATGACGATATTTACTATATACATTGTAAGCTTGTAACGATACTTAAATGCGTAGGCTAATTGTGTTAATATATTGAGATTTTTACATAATAAGCAATTATTAAACAGTACCTAATCATATAAATAATATTTTATTTTAATCATCATCGTTAACTATTTCATGGTTACTTTGTTGAGTATGGGTCTCCTTTAAGAGTGGAAAGTGTTAAGGCCATTATCAGCCACGTACGAGTTGATAGATTTCACACTGAAAACTTCATTGAAAACTCTAGGGTGTGCAGGTTACCTTACGATGTTTTTATTTGGAATTATTGCAAGTAATATTTAACGTAAAACGCACACATCATTACATAAAAACTAAAGTAAAAAAGGTCTACATTTGCATCCACCCGCACTTTCCTTCTCCGTTAACCTCGCATAGATTTCACCCACCTTACAGAACTATTGTGAGGAATTTTAAAGGGTGAAAGTTTATTCACAATGTTTCTCCTTTATAATAAGCGATATTTAATCTGTGGAATATACGTAAATCTGTATATAAAGAGGAGCCGTGCTACAGTTTTTATACATATACATAGGTGCACGCACCGTTCGCCGACGAGGACGAAGACATCGCGTTCCACACGGCAGACGTGCGACTTCCCCGCACTTTTGACCGTCGCAGTACCGTCGCCCTTTGATAAGCATACACCGTGCCCATTCGTGCCTAGGTCCGAGTCTCACAGGAGCCGCCCACGGATCGGTCGCACAGCCCCTAGTCTAGTTGCGGGGCGAAGCCAGAGGTCCAGTCCGAGCTGGGCCTCACTCCTACCCCTCCCCATTCTCCTAATTCAGGCGGAGCCGATTGGGCTCGCCAATAAAACCCAGTTAGATGTAGAGGCCATTAGGGTCAACTGCATAGAACACTTACAAGAAAAAAAAAGTACAGGCGTTGAGGCCCTTGAAGCGGAAACATAAAACCTAAACCAAGAAGCTATCACTGTTTTTTTTCCTAATTTTTTTTTTGCACTTATTTATTTTGTATGATTTATTTTGTATGTATCTACGACAAATTTGTATAAATAATAATCCGAAATAGGTGCTTATATGAACATTTTCTACTTATGAAATAATTAATAAGAGGTTATGACTCTAAACGTTCATTTTGCAAAACGGCACAATCAAACTAAATAATCATGTTATTCTGTATTCATCCAAATGCAGATTGCCTTTTCCCCGGTATTTCCAAGTTATTATTCGAATTTAAAATATAAAACATAGTTCATAAATTGTTCTGCTAATAATAAAATGACATACTTAGATCTGGACATTAAAACATGTTATGGGGGTAGGTAAAGAGAATTAATCACTCTGCTAAGCTCAATCGCTTCCGATAATGGAGGATGGCTAGGAATGCCAGGACTTCACACCGCCGAGCGCCCATTTTTATTTAATTAGATTATTCCAGAGTTGGAAATTATAAAACACCTTCCAATTTATTTAACGGTAAATGGATGTCTAAACGTGCAATTACACTGCATTTACTTTTCGACGTTTGATTTTTTTTCTTAAGTACCATATTTAAGTTTTCCTCTAAATACGATTCATAAATAAATCGACGTTATATGTACGTTCCAATACAATTAACAACCATTTTTAGGTTTCCAAGCCCAGTTCTGCTTGATTTGAAAATACACAGGTAGTTCAAATCAGCTTTATTTAAAAAATGTTTGTTATACAATTGCTACACATACATATTTATGACATGTTTGTTTTTTAATAATGAAATATCTGCGTCTCTATATTTGGTCCTGTACTAATAATTGATTATGAATTATTAGGCCTCTATACATTTGAAATGGTTATTCTAGATTTATTGGCCGCTGAATTTGAAGATATTAATCTTGGCGAAAAAATTCTAGAAACTTAATGTTTTGTTTTGTCCTCTGCTGTCATCTCTATGGACTAAGAAAACAAGACAAGACCAAGTTAATAAATACGATCAAGTTTATTTTTTCCGTTTCTTTACTAGTGTGGAATTATAGCGATGTACACAAAAATACATCGAAACGACAGTACACTGAATATTGAATCCCAAGTCGGACAACTTTAAGATCGGTGATTGACACACAATAATGTATCCAAGCCGCTGTTTAACATCCGCCGTCGCCCTTTTCCTGTGGTTAGATCTGTCGATTTGGAAGTCTTTAATACTAAAGCGCACTTTACCGTTTTCCACCGGTCTTGCGTTTTTTTCCCATCTCAATAGTTATAACTATGGAATAAGTTTCCTTTAAAGTATTACTAGTGCACATAATTCATTGTAGGTATTAAAAACTGCATATATCGATATCTTAATAACTGGCAGTTCTAAATGAAGCAGTAAAACACGTCACGTACATTTTCAAGTAGTAATGAGAAAATTTACAATTACATAGTTAGCTCGTCAATATGAGAATTAGGTAATCAATTTAAACCGTTTTACATTACTTTAAATACACCTATATACATTATCGAAAATACGTTTATATAATTCCCGTAAGCGACCTGACGCGATAATATAACAATATTACATTGGGAAATATCTATTAAAGCTATGTACATTTAATTTTCGCGCGTTTCACTTACCGCCAAATCATAATGTTGCCACATGGTCAAAGCCAAGTTTCTTGCCAGATAAACAAAAAAAAGATATCAAATATGAACATATGGTAATTAAACCTAACCGCTTTAATTTTTTTATATAGTTGCATACTATAATACGTAAACATTAATGGATATACTATTTTTCGATGAATACCGATGTAATAAATTATTACAATAATACATTTTTACGAAATTTAAGACTATAACTGTTGTCTATGATAAAATAATATAATAGACTCGCGTATTATAATCCTACCAATTGTAAAAACCTAGTCGTACCTAGAAAGGTAGTACATCGGTACAGCCTTTCAAACTTGATGTTATTTTTTATAGATACACGATTCAATTCAACTCTAGATACAAATAAAAATGGTGGTTCAATTTCTATAAAACATTTTGTAAATTGTAATAAGTTAGAGGTATCATTGAAAGGGTGTAAAAATTTGTGAAAGTTTTTCTCAGGTTTGATATTGTAATTATAAGACTGGTGCGATTACGTGGTGCGTAAGCGAGAGTTGTATATGACAAATAACAGGTTGTCGGAGACACCGAAATCTGCAGTTTTGTGTACTCAGAAGCGTTGTTTTCAAATGCCAGTGTCGATCAGTACCACGCTACAACTGGATGCGTTCAATGTGTTAAATTGATTGATAAACGACAAGCGTCAGCGGCCGTTTGCAACGAAGCGAGCTTGACAAGTAGTATTCAATCAGCATGTGACCCACATCTGAGATTTCTCTTTATTGTATTTTGCTACTAATTATATATCTGGATTCATACGCACTGAGAATAAGTTGTGATAGGATCCGGTGGCGGCCTGGAAGCCGACGCCGACGATAACGTCCGCGGTCATGACATTTTGTGGTCTTGTCACGGTTGAGTACAACCTGCACAGCTCCCAGGAGGTCCGGCACATATCGACAAAAACATACAAACGCCACTGAGATACGGCGGTACACAAAAACTATTGCAAAAAAGCTTATGTGGGAAGAAAACAGTGTGAAATTGTTACGTGCAACTTGTATGAAAATTTTATTGAGGTGCACAAAATGTTACAGAAGATAACAAAACGAAACACCAGTGAAATATATGAGGATACATCTGTACAATAATTAAAAATTCACAGTGAAAGCAATCATGCAGTATGGCTCATGCTGAAAATCATAGATACATTGTGCAGGTTTGTTACATCGGGACTTGCTTAAAAATTATCACAATAATATAATTAGGGTCCAATCAGTCGTATTTCTAAACATTTTTTGATAATAATTTCAGATAAGATTAGGTATCAACTAATAGAAACTTACTTTAAACCCCTGTAAAGATAATGGGTTCTGTTGACCTTTATTACTTATTGTCTAAAGGCTCAAACCAATTTAAGAATAAGAGAACTTATAATATATAAAACTAATATTTTCTCTTAAGCAACTCAACTCAACTACATAAGACATAGTCATGGCTTCTTAGCTGGTTTAAGGCTGCAAAAAAATCTTTTCCAGTAACTTTACTATAATGCCGATTTCTTCCTTTAAAACAATGTTCTGAAGGTTATATTAAGAAAACCTGCTAGTTTAAGGGCCAATTATTGTCAATTTGAGTTCTATCGAAAAAAGTCCAGGACATATTTTTCTTCACATATAGTTAAATCACAAATTATCATGAATGTCCTCTATCAAATAATAATACTTTGTATGAAATACTTATATAAATGACTAACCTTCAAGTATTCTAAGTTATTGTATTGTTTTTTTAACTGTCTATAAAAAACTGTAAATAAAGGGAAAATTGTAATTACTGTTTGTGTATTCAATCATTGTTGTAATGTTACCAGTATAATTAAATCAATAGTTATAATAATTGGACCCAACACATGCACTTATTAAAACACATATAAAAGTTCTGAAGTCCAATGTGTAGTTCACACCCTACTCCCTGGAATGTATGTCATGATTTGTCAAATATGTCAGTAATACACCGTTTGCCTACTACTTTTTGGGAAGCAGAGGTGTGATGTTATGTCAAGTAGGTACTTAAGTAATCAAATGTTCTAAAAATATAAAAAAATTTCAACTTTGTATTTATCCAAAAAAAATTTGTCATATTTTTAATTACCCGCATTACAGTATATCAGCAATATATATATGAAAAAGCTTTACCTCTCTTTCACATTAGCATGCAATAACCACTCAAATTATAAAAAAAAATCATTATCCAGGTAATTAAAAGTTACGGAAGGTCAGGGGTCCCTTTTTAAAATGACTAATTGAAAAAGGTTATTCAAAACTTGCACAAACATTATATGAGTTCCCACAAAAATAAACTACCATAGTTTAGCATTTTACCATTTGAATATAACTTATATTAAAATTGCAGGTGTTTGTGGGAGCTCTCTCCGCTCAGTATGAAGCCCTTTCGGTGGAGGCATCGAAGCAAACAAGTTCCGAAGAAATTGTGAGCTGCATTGCTGACAAGCTCAATTTGAGTGATGGATCTGGGGGGCCCTATGAAATGGCTGAGGTATTGTACCATGTTTATCATTAAATAAGTTGTCTGCCAACTTTGTGTGGCTTCGTGTCTTTTGTTTCATTATTTCATTCCAAATTCACAGAGATTAGATAAATTTTGTTTTTGTGTTAAATTGTATTCACTGATAAAATACTATCTTTCTTGTGTCTATTTCTATTTCTTCTAGTCATTTATTGATATGACAGTAAAACTATGAGTAATACATGTTTCAAAGTACATACAAATGTACTGTGGCAGTGTCATGACTTAAATCTATCAAACTTCAGATAGAACTATTGGTCAGAACAATCTCCAAAATTATATATAAAGTATAAAGATAAGACTGCATCTTGGCAAACATAGCGTGGGACGCCTCCAGCTAAGTGGAGTGACCATATACGCAAAGTGGCTGACAGCAGTTGGATGCAACGAGCTGAAGGTCGAGCTCAATGGCGTGCTATTGGAGAGGCCTATGTCCAGCAGTGGACAGATATAGGCTGATAATGATCATGATGATATATAAACTAGAATATACCATTTTTTTAAATTAAATGCCTAGTGCTCGGCTTCTATTGCAAATGATATATAGCCACAGGCTTACCCCCTGTTCTATGGGAAATAAAGATAACATAAAAAGTGGGAGCACCACACCACAGTCAGTCATCATATTAAAATAATTTTAACAAAAATATAATTTCATGCACATTTGAAACTAAGTTTTTTCATACAAAAATGAACTATATGAAACTGGTAATTTATGATGTGCCTCAGTTTACTGTGTATTATCTACTGTGTGTTTATCGTAACATACAATGTAAACCAGTTCAATCACTGAGCTACATAAGTGGCACACACAAACAGTCTTTAAGTTTTAAAATGTTTGTAGATAACACATCTGACTATGGTTCGATGGTACTGGGTTTCATCAAGTTTACTCTAAATTTAAATGTATAATAAACTATATGCTGGCAATGCTCAAACTTGTGTATATGAGTATATATTTGTATATATATATAGTTTATCAGCCATATGGTTACTAAAACACAAGCTCTCTTGAGGCTTTGGAATCAAATAGCCATTGCGGAGTTGTCCCAAGATAATAACATAATATAACCCAGGTACTGTTTTATTTAAAGAGTATAACCATTCAAATTAATGGTCTATAGATATGAAACTGTTTGTTACTGAACTCCTAATAGAAAACGCTAGAGAATGAAGTGTTTTAACTCATTATAATTAGTTTAAAATGTATAAATTTAGATTGACGCACATGTCAGCCACCAAACGTCTTTAATTCATAGTTTTATTAAAAAACACTAACATAAAAAAATATGACAATTTTTTTGTATGTTAATTAGCTGTAATAAAATGAACTTTTGATTTAATTAGGAGAATAGGTTATTATTAAATTTTTGTTTTTAATATGTGCTAAACATACATATGTATTTTATGAAACAAATATATTTAGCATATTATTATGTATTAGAATTTAGAAGTAATTGAGCCCTATGTGTGTTGTGCTTAATTTTTTACAAACGGATATGTATCCAAATATAGATTATTATATAAATATTAATCAAAGTCCTTTTCATGTCATGTGGGCACACATTTTTCTGGCACATATACATAATTGGAACCTTGTCCACCTTGTGTGCTGCAACAGATGTTTTAATAGCTGTGTGCATTCACATTAACATTTTAAGCACACTCAATAGCAATCACTGGCCTTAATGATCTTTGAGCATTAACTTAGTCCAAATAACTAGACATGGGTTCCACAACCCTGAATATTTGCCCCTATGTACTAACCAATGCACAAATATAGGATATTTTCTACTAAACTTTTATTCCTACGTATTTTCTGCACTGTCTTTCAAGGTGAATAAGCCAAATATTCTGTTCATATCCCCACTAGCCGGGCTTCATTGGCATAATACGTATATTCTCCAGTTCACAACATTACTTATGTATATTTAAAAAATATTAACAATAGCATAATATCAAATACTAATTATTTGTCCATTTGTTTTGTTCATGTTTCCCTGCAATCAAAGTATCTAAAATTAATTTGGATATATACCTATATATGCTACCGCTTCACCTTAAGGGACACAATTGTCAATATGTCACCATAGTGCTAATAATTGTATT
>DWJK01005566.1:0-11066 GCA_018248815.1 Croniades pieria auraria
CTGGCCTGATGGAAAGCAACGATGTGGCCTATGATGTAGCAAGCTTGCCTAGTAAATGCCTATTCACATTAAATTTGGATAGGTCCAGGTTGCAATTTTCAGGAAACACAGACGCAGGCAGGGAATTCCACTCCTTGGCCGTCCGAATTAAAAACGATGAAGAATATCGCTTCGTTCTGGTTAGCGGAACGTCTACCAGAAATGGATGGAAGCCTGCCGTACGTCTGGACGTCCGATGGTAAAAAGGAGCTACAGGTACCAGATCATGTACATATATAATATTATGTTATCTCTTATTTGTTAATCCAATGAACATACTAACGTCATCTTCGTCGGTAGCATCAAATCATGAAATCAAATCATCATCATTTCCGACACCACCATCAACATGATTAGCGCGTTTCAGTACCCGCTTTATCAAATAGCCCTTATGTGGGAATTATAGGCAAAAATGTCCTCATATTAATACAATACACATATTTAGTACACCACTAATATTATCCACGAGGAATACCTTAAGACAGCTCACATGAACCATTATAATCTACTCCGTACGTGAAGCTTAAGTTTTGACAGTTCGGTTCAGCCCTTTGTTCTAACAAAGTATTACAAGCGTAATATGTGTCATATGCTATAAATTGTCCCTTTAATATGACGCCAGTTATATTATTGACCCATAACTCCCGGGGGCTAATATTATCTACTAACGGCGTTTATGGGCGACACTTGCGTAGATGCCATTAGGTTTAATGTTCTTCGAAGAACAGTTTGCACTGAGCACGTACGTATAAAACAGACCGAAGATAATATATATATATATGTGTGTGTGCGTATGTATGTATCATAACATCACCGCCGTGTTTCCCGAAAGGTTGGCCAGGGAAATGTAGTAGACTCCTATGCTCCACTAATTAAGTTATGTCTCATCCTGGTTTAGCGGATCTGCCTGTTGCTACACACCGGAAACAAGAACTATAAAGGTTTCCGTGAACACGTATTTATATTTTATATTGAATTATGTCAAGTTGCTGAGATTTGTTCCAGACTAAATATTTAACATCGAAAGTGACATCTATTAGATCTCATAGATTAAATTATTAGAATTTCATTGTATGCATATTTCAAACAATTCCTAATTTTATGATTGAAAACAAAGTTTATTTTTGCGGAATCAATACAATAACCGTTAAAAATTTGTCAAAAGTAAAATGAAACGAATGATAAAACCATAATATATACGAACCATAATATATACGAATTCGTCAGACTGCTTGAGAAACGGGTCCAGAGAGGGCTCCAGCTGACCGATACAAATTACTAACATATTTTAGAAGCATACTTTTCAGTGAACTTTGCTTTTAAAACAAAAACATCCTTAGCTGTTTTTACTATTACATTAAATGAGTGCCGTTTGTCATTTCCACTTCATTAACTTTCTCTTCAATTTCCTATAACTCTTGTTAGTGCGTCCTATCTGCTACCAACATGCTGCTACAGTTTAACGCATTGCTTGGAAGCCATTAGGTTTGATGTTCGCCAACAGGACGCATTTAGTAAATAGAAACAACAAAAAATAAGATTGTTCTGGCATTTCAACAACGTTCGCTATCGTCTTCGGTTTCATTGGATACGTTCCTAATTCAAATTAGATGTTTCTTAATACGTTAACATAAAATTATTTCGCATAGATTATATATATGTTAATTCGTTAAATAACACTTGTACAATTAACCGATAATCATATAAAAGTAAGGTTATATATAGATTTTTAATTTGAGTTTTTATTTTACACACACTAAAGTCAATCAAATGTTAAATGTTTCACAACGTGAAATGTCGGATGAAATTGTAATATAATATTTACCACAAGCTACATATATCACAAATAAATATATATGTCTGCGGCGCAAATCAATTTGGTAGTTGCTGGTTGTTGATAAATTAGTATTGCTTCGGGACACCTGGCTGAATGAATGTATTGTGGGGGCACACGGCTCGAACGGAACGACAGAGCGAACGATATTTCACAACTGAACGAACGTGCACTCTGCCGCGGTCGCTTCACTTATTCACCGGGGGTTTTGTAAAATTACTGCAGCATAACTCCCGCGGCCACACTCCACTGGTCACTCTTAAATTCTTGGGCCGAATTTCATAGAAATACCGCGCACAGTTTTACTGTAACCTTAAAACGGTAACTGTATGGTATTTCAATGTTAGCATAGTTGGTTTAGTTTGCAAACCGCTTTGTAGTTGACTATGTTTGACGTTGACAGTAGTGAGTAATTTGCAAACGTTAAATACTTTTAACCGGTTTTTACTTCTTGCTTTATATTACTAAGCTAAATGTTCAGAAAACTCTATAGTTTGTCGCTTTATATAAAAAAAACTAAACTATTGTTCTATTGTCTATGTAATTTTATATTGATTTATTTCGTATTAAGTCGCACCAATATCTATGTCATCAACTATTGTATCGTTTCACTGCTGGACACTGGTCTCCTGTCAGAATAAGAGAAGTCATCGCTATAGCCAATCACGCCAATCGCTATAGTAAATCACGCCTGTAAACCCCTAAGGGCTAGGCAGAGGAGTGTAGAACACTCGCACGTTTGGCCAATTACGTTATGTGGCTTAGAGAGCATCATGAGAAACGTTTACTTACGCAGGTGATTTCGCGATGTTTTTCGTCGTTAAAGCGAGCGATATATAATGTTAAAACGCTCATAATTTTGGTAAATCTAGAGGTGCGTGCTAGGCTTGCTAAGTACTGGCCTTCAGAGTTAGACGTATTTATGCTTGCTTAGAGCGTCTGAACTACACCTAAATTTACGAGTATATCTGCTATTTCACAGTTACCTTTTTAATTTTACTCTGCAATCATTCGATATTTAGTTCAATAAACTATGCATTATGTAGCATATAACTATGCATATTTTCTCAGTGAAACACCTATTTTTAATTATGTTTACAAAGGCATTGATTATCTTCATTATTGATATATAATCATCGATCCTACAAGGCCACGTTCAATTTCAAGTATTTTTATGTCTACAAGAATTAACTTAAATCATGTAAAAATATATAAGCTTTGTCTGTTCATTAAAAATATTAAGTACCTAGTGAATGTGTGATTATTGGAACTTTTTTGTTCTTTTGTTCTTGTGCCTAGATGTGTCTTCTGTCTTAGATATCTTTTGGATACGTCTCGATATCTTGACGATACGTCTGATTCATATTCCGTGTCATAAATTGTTTTATTAATTTTTTTTTAATTGTCATTATGATTAGTAAACTGGTGTCTACATCATTCTAGACAAGACAAGCTCAGATAGACTCGTGTGATATCAGAAGACTGGCACATTCTACAATTCATAATACAGGCGTGATGTTACGTTTTTTTCATAATGCGAATAAATAAACAATCTGCATTAAAACTTGTTCGACCAGAATTAAAAGAGCGGGAAAAAGATCTGATGCATTAGCATAGAAAATAAAAAAATACCGCGAAAAAATAAATACCTTGATCACGTAACGTATCTGTTACTTACATTATTTTATTACGCCGGCTTGTATATTAGGATTGATTGCTTTGTTTGAAAACCACATATCTAAATGGATGATTGATTATATACAATCACCGACATTTATTTAACCAAACGTTATTTATGTGCAGGCCAGCGTTTCATCGGCGCGCGTAATATTTCTCGTCTGAGCGGAGGTCACAGCGGCCGGCGCCATTTTACGGTAAATGGATATTTTTAGAAAAATAAAAATTTAATTTTGATATATTTCGGTATTTTGGTGCAGTGATAGTCTAGTGGCTAAAAATTCAGCCTTTCACTCCGGGGGTGCTGGGTTCAAATCCATGACGCGCATCTCTCTACAAAAGTGCGTTTTAAATTTAAATATCACTTGCTAATGGTGAAGGAAAACAACGTGAGGAAACCTGCACACCTTAGAATTTATAACAAAAACATTTCTAAGGTGTGTGAAATCCTCCAACCTGCACTTGGCCAGCGTGGTAAATTATGGCCTTAACCCTCTCAATTTGAGAGGAAACCCATATTCCAACACTGGAATGATAAATGGGTCACTTATTATTTATTTTTATTTTATTTATAAATCGGTAACACGTTAATGTCATTTAAAAGTTAAAACTAGAATTACCTAATTTATATCTACATTTCGAAATACGTACGTATACGAAAAAAATATAGGAAAAAAATGATTCTATTGACAAAATTCGTTTTCTCTGGTATATTAGCGCTCAAGAACGCTGAGACACAGCAAACCGAGCTTAATCGATTCTTCGAGCGCTCTTGGAAAATTTTCATAGAGGTTTTCGTACTTCAGAGGACACGTCACGGAGTAACCTGAAGTACCAAACCGTTTCATACATTTGTGAAATTTTCTCGAATTGGCGATGTCATTTTATTACTACTTTATTGCAACTAAGTTGGATATACAAAAGTGATTAGAATCGCTAACTTAAGTTATTAAACTTATATATTACTATTTTAACTTATATATGTATACTTAGTATACTTATATCTTACAATATAATGAAAGCTGTAACAAAAATCAAACCAGTTATTAGGAAATTTCAAATAAAAATGCATGCTTATTAGCATGTGTTTGAAATTTGTGATTCAAATTACATGTCGGCTAAAATAACGTAAAAGATATTCAAGGCTCCTTTATTTGTGGTAAGGACCTTCGGCCAGCAGTGACACGTAAGTACATACATACGGGTGACACCCTTAACTTTAAGTTTCACCTCGGCTAGACCATCCCACGTTTCACGATTCAATGAACAAAGCGAGGCAGCGTCGCTCCACTACTTAAAATGCTTAACATGAACTTTATAGAACAACTATCTCCATACAAATATACTTTAAATTGATAACAGAAAATTTCTTCTAAAAATGCAAGATTTAAAAATAGTAACGATTTTGTTAACTCGCCCTACGCTTTCACGTAAATCTATTTATAAATAATTTATATACTTAACTATTTACATATGTATTTTCAAATTCATTTACTTTTCAAAGAAAACAAAATGCACCAACGAAATTAATTTTATTACTGCTTATTATGTGCTAGGCAACATTTTGCGTCACCGTGGCTTCTTGAAAAAAAAAACACGATAATTACATGACCTAAATACTCCAGTAATAGCGAGAGCTTGACCTAACGAAATAGTCAAACCAGCACCGAATACCTATACGGTCTAACTAATATATTACCATCCCTAGAATTTGCCGGGATGCGGTCGTTTCACTCGTAGTGCGAAAGCTCTTTACCAAATTATTACAGCGTAACATATTACTCTGACTCGTTTTCATGTTTTTATAGGAACGATAACCTTTTAAAATTATGTACATATTGCGATGCCAATGAAATTTTTATCTCTACGATCGGTGTGAGAACACGCGTGGCGTCGAAAATTAATACCTCTGCTTCGTAGAGTTTTTACTGAGAGATAAAAAATTTGCTAGGCGTAAATCGCATTATGGCGCTCAAAAGGTGGCATTTAATGGTTAATATCCTCAAGGTTTGTCGAACGCCTTTATATCTTCAGTTAATCAATTGTATATAGAAAATAGAATTTTGTATACCTTGAATTTCAGCGTCACAGAGCAGCACACATGAGTCATGCCTACACAAATTATTGCAGTAAACGCAGTATTACTTTTAAGTAGTTATGGTTACCATCGGCACTGGTATTCCGTTTGTTTTTCAGACATCACGTCTACATGGTCATTAGAACGTTAATGTCCGATGACGGAATGGAGTTGGAGGAAATTTATTTAAATCATCTCGGTTTTAGACCTCGGCTACGAGGGTTTTAATATATAATTCCGGGAACTTTGCAACTTGACAAAAGGTCCCGCTGCTCGGCCACCGTACATCGTGCCATTTAAAATTTAAAAAAATAGACCACCATCAACTGTTTATGCAGGACGCCCCTCGCATTAATCCTCAACATAATTAAAACATTTCTCTGTTAAGCGCGTTTTATCAACGGAAACAGAAAATACAAATAGTCATTTACATTCACACAAACAAAATTAAATTACTCGACATAAAAGAGAGATGGTATTATGAGTGAATAAATCAGGACGCCGGCTCCTTGTTCTGGAGCTAAGCTGTACTTTGCCGAAGTCGATAGTTTTGACGTATTTAGTTTATGAAAAGTTTTGAAACCTATCGCTTTCAAACGCTTGTTATTCGCATAAAGCTCTGATCGTGAGCTATCGAAACATTTTCCGCTCCAACATTATTATCATAAATGTATCGCCTAATGAAAAAAAATTTAACATCACGCATGTAATCGCCGAAGGGGTGTAGTACAATCCCACGTTTCCCCAGTTACGTTTAGGTCATCTTGCCATGTCTTAAATATTGCCTAAAAATATCTTGATAAAAGGGTAAAATTACTGAACCTTTATCACTTTAGAAAGTCGCTCATCCCCCTCTCACTATCAGTATCGCCACGGGTTTTCCGAGACATATTTATATACATAGCGGTTTTCATACTTTTCTTCTGGTCTTTAAAGTAACTAAAAGATCAATCAATTTTCATCAAGCCCTTTCAATCCTCTTAAAACTTATCAGACACAAAATTTAACCAAATTGTTAAAAAAACTTTCAAGATTTAATTATTGAAACTTTAAAGATATTACTTAAAGTATCTTCATCTGAACCTTCAAAGTCTCAAATCTATTTATTTAGCCTTTATTTACCCTAAGGCCAGATTACAAAGGAAGGGTTTAATGCCTAATGACATTCTCCAGCAGTCAACCCAGTTACACAGTCACATAATCACACAGTTCAATGACATAAAAATGTTTAAAGCACTTACAACCGAACACATCTCCATCGTAAAATAAAATTTGCAAATGGCACGTTTACAAAACACAAGACCATTTGACATGACGCGGAGGGAGCGAACGTAAAACAACTGCTATTTATATTTTGCCTCTCCATCGATCTCATTTTGTTTTGTTGCCAGGAGACCTTTTTGAATAGGTAATGTGGCGTATAAATTCCTCCCTTCCCTCGGGAGCCGACAGCCCCAGTGACTCTCAGTTAAAAGGTGCTACGAATTAATTTCACCTGACATCAAGGACGGCACCGACTGAATATGTTGGCACATAATGAGCCACCTCCGTATACTTATTTAGGGTCGCCATAAAAATTTATTATAGTGGATCTTCATGCGAGGGAATAGTTACACTGACAGTCCTCTCTACGCTTGTTTATCTAGGTGAATTTATTATCTTACTTATATATCATAACATCACGCCTGTATATCCCAAAATTTGTAGGCAGAGCAATGTAGTACATCCCCTGTAGTGACCCACCTGTTTTGTTATAAATCTCACAATGAAATCGGGTATGAGAATATTGTCATGCACCGGCCACAAATTGACATTTCTAGCTACCACTAGAAATGTCAAGTTAAAAAACCCAATAATATCGTTACTTGGGGATCGAACCCAAGGCTGCTCGATCAGCAGTCGTACTTCCAACCACTCGGCCAACGAGACATTCATATCAGCAATATATACTTACATATATATATTATGGTTTAGTAGTAAATATCCCTTCTTAGAGAATAATACTTTTTCTCCTTTTGATACAGAAGTAACAACAAAATATAGTAAGTTGAAAATTTAATATCACGTCTTTACGATTCGTCGTCCTTCCGCTCGACCTTCCGTATGTATTATAATATAACATATCAACCCTTTCTTATATTTGAAATCGTGATACAATCCCAAGAGAATATTCTGTCATCCTCCAATAGAATAGATAAATGATAAAGTTCTTTTTCGTTCAGTGTCGCGATACACATCATATTTCATCAGTAAATGTTTCGTGAGTGGCTTTATACATATACATATGTCAGAAATCTAAGCGAATATAATTCTTATTTTGAGGTTATGTCAACTGATTCCGGAGACCGACAAAATATGCAAAAGATAAACGCCTTTCAAATTTACATTCGTTTACGTTTAGCATTTCTAAATTACATTCGTATTATGTTTATTTTTATGTATAATATTGATATTTTGTTTATTTTTCATATAGATTAATGAGAATTTTGATCATTACCGTAAGTGTAATGTTAATACATATGAGTAGGTACTAGACTGATATGAGTTTTAAATATTGATGTTAGTTTTACATATCTAAGATTTACAACACAATGTTTATAAAACAAGGCTGTATTATAAAATAGGCTTTAGCATTTAGTACGTAACTGTACCTATGTACATATATGCACAATATATGAACCTGTATGTACAGATGAAAAATCTTTTTCCTTCGTGAGCGGAGTGGAGCGGGCTAATCTCTTTGGAATCATTAATTTCGCAACTCAGCTATACTCAGGTGCTAATGTCTTTGACTAATTAAATTAAATCTCAGCGAACGCGTTCTCAGTTACCTTCTACTACTTTATTCCATTTTAATGTTCAACTTTACTACGGCTACTTTAATATAAATAGAATTTAATATGGAAATGTGATTAAAAAGTCGTGATAGGCCTACCTTAGTCGTGGAAGCTAACAGCAGTATCGAAATTAAATTGTCTAGTTGACAATTTTTAGAGAGCGTAGCGAGGTTTATCAGTCCATGTTCATAGGAATATTTCTCCAAGTCTATAGAATGCTCTAGAACTATGTGGCTCGAATGCAGATTTCGGAGGGATTGCAAGGGAAATTAAACTCTAAATAAAGTTTTATTTCAAAAAGTTTCAAAAACAGATGAAAATCGGTAGTATTTCTTTTCTTCCTACCCCTTTGAGTACAGTCGTGATTGTACATTACGTTACACAAGTCCTAAATGTATCTCCATATAATCCAATATCAAAAATGTGTCGGTAAATTACCAATACGTATAAAGTTACTAATTGCAGCAAATTTAATGAACCCCGCGCGTTAAGCACAGCTCTCACGGCAAACTTCACCTCAAGTTGGGCATTGAATGGAAACTCCATTATATGGCTATTGTTCCCTCACACTGACTGCGGGTGTGCTGCCAGCCGAAACTTCACTTCATAAATATCTTAACATTCTTCATGCCGCAGTCAAAACTTAGTCGGGCGCTTGTTGTACCGCCAGCTGTGTTGTGGAGGGACATAATATCACGCCTGTATTTTACTCAAGAGGTAGGCAGAGAAGTGATGTACACACCCTCAATTCACTCTTCAGTCAACTCTATTTCTATTAAAGTTAAAACGAGTCAAATTTAACTTCTAATCATCATCATCAATCCTCTCATTATTTCAGTTTTATACACGGGTCTTCCCGTAGTGTAAGTGTTAAGACCATTCCATTTTGACCTGCTGCGGGTAGAAAGACAATCTTTCATATACGTTTTATCACAAGTTATAACATTTAGCTTACCATACCCCATAGAAATACAGTTAACCGGAAAAAAAGCTGAATAAACGGTCGACTTTTCATTTTTTACTAATTTTGATGACTGCCTCGTTGGTCGAGTGGTTGTAAGCGCAACTGCCCATCGGGAGGTCCTGGGTTCAAATCCCGGGTCGGGTTCTATTCGATTTTTCTAATTTAGAATTTCTAGTAGTGACTCGGGGTCTGGAATAGTGCGCGATGTATGGTAATAGGCTCACCACCTATTCCATGGGACGTAAACGTAACTGGTGAAGCTTTGGAGTGTACCACACTTTTTTACCTACCCCTCGGAAATTACAGGCATGATGTTATGTTTACTAATTTTGATAAAAAATACTAGTGGGATTGAATATTTTTTAACAATGTAATTTAAAAATAATAAGCAAACAATACAGCTGGTAGTATCAGTCAACGTCCATTTTAAATTATGTAGGTATTTACGGTTACCGTGACATCTGATCATATACTGATGTTTTAGTTTGGATCTTGACATCTGATCATATACTGACATATTAATTCGATCATATACTGAGGGTTTAGTTTGAAATCTCGAATGGACCTTTAAGCGAATACGGTCGAACGCTACCTAGCGTGCAATGGAACACGCGCCGAATTTTAACACCGCAATTTTAAATTACGCAAGGCCCGCGCTCCCAGCCACCCGAGGTTGAATAATTAAATTATCAAGTGTAGCTTTACTCGCTCGCTCCTACTAAATCCAATCAAAACTCCCATGAAAATTACTTTATTATATATGTTAGTGAAGTTAACGTGTTTGTTTAAGTAGTAGTCTAACCGCGGTTAGGCTTCGGTAGACTTCCGTAAGTTTATTAGGATACGGTTAGATCTAATCCCAACTTGCTGTGAGGGTGACATAGATATTTAGTAGCCCGTGAAAGCTTGTGTTCGTCCGATAGTAGTATTCTGCTAAATCATAGTATACGAGCGTATATAGTACATGCACCATATTAGTGAACTGAATAGACGGAGCACACACACAGACACGCAAATAGCTATATATGTACACACACAGACGCCAGAGATGTCCTAATGTAGTTGTTAATGGAAGCGCATATGTGATATACATTCTATTTTATGATTTGATATTTAGGGTTTGTAAAACTATTTTAACAATTTTATATTTACTTTATTGCATGTTGACAATATTGAGAGGAAAAAGATAAAAGGAAGGGAAGATGGCGGCTGACGGCGAGTCGTACGATAGAACTCGTCGAGGCGACATGAAAAGTGGAAGTGAAGTCTTGTCGGAATGATTATTCAGGGAACATAAGGATTATTACTGGTTGTAATAAATTAGTGTTCGGACAGTGAAAACGCTTCCTATATTGCAAAACAAAATGTACCATCATTGCAATACACTTTTTTATTTTGATTTGTTTTAATGTATGTACACACTATAAAAACAATTAAATATATTATGTATTTCATGTATGGTCGTCGGTCGGTGTTAAAATTGTATATCTACCAATTAACAAAGTGTAAATGTATATGTGATATATTAATAAACTAATATATACACGAGTAAACGCAAAATAATCTGTGTACCGCTTATTTAAGTTCGGAAATATAATCAATAAAGGGACCGAGATATTTTTGTATTCTTCCTTAATG
>DWJK01005567.1:0-11066 GCA_018248815.1 Croniades pieria auraria
AGACACCATACTTCAAGTCAGGCGATAGCTAAGTTATAGTAGTTGCGGTTGAAATGTCTCCGACACCCACCATACTCTCCGGACCTTGCTCCAACAGATTACCGTTTTTTTCAGCATTTGGACAATTTCTTACTAGGAAAAAAATTTACTGCGATGAGGCAGTCCAAATCGCCTTCAAACAATTTGTTGATTCTTGCTCCCACAATTTTTTCGGCAAAGGAATCAATGAACTACCTATGAAACTGCGAAAGTGCATAGATAGTAATGGTATATATTTCGATTGATTAAATATATTATTTCATAATTTTTTTCTGTTTCATTTTCTCCATATAAAATGCTAATTTCATATGTAAGGATCTAATACTATAATGTGTTATAATTAACCCTCGATCACTCACGCGGATGCCATTAACAACACATTATTTTCAGAAACAGATTATTTTTCTATTTTCAACAAGACCTGACTATCCTTAAGTAGCCAGAAGTGGCTATTTCGGCAAAGGAATGTGTGGGAAACCATGTGCCGAATGAATACATTCAATGTGACATGTTTATATCTGTCACACTTTTTCATAACAATCTAGTCTGGTGGTTTGTTATACAAATGTTGTAGCCAGTTTCATATAAACACAACTTAGTCCAGCTTTCCAATAGATATGTGTAGAAAACAGCAAGAGATTCGTTAATTTATAATTTGTTATGTAATGATAAAATAGTTTGCCATAATGTCAGGAATCAGATGACAATATTGTGTAGGTATCTCACCCACCTTGTCATCATCATTGGCCTATTTTAGTTCACTGCTGGAAATTGGTCTCTCCTAATGAGCGCCATCACGCTAATTATTATGATTATATTATCTCCCACCTACTACCCATAAATAAAAGAAGATTTACATAGTACAGATAATGATTTGAATTGGATTAGGAAGTACTAGGTTACTGTAAGCAAAGTTACATAGAGCTGAAATAGAATAATTGGTGGTGAGTGTATTGCATTTTTGTAGGTGTGAGTATCACATGATTGCTTGCTTGTGACTGGGGCTCCCTTCTGATTACTATGCAAATGGTTGATCACTCATGTTCTATTAATATATAATATCCGTCTTTGTATGGTTATTGCATTCTGAAATGAGCTACAATGGCATAAAGAGAAACATGAGAACCATGATTTGAAAGATGCATCATGTTACTTGGAATGTATTTAACAAGTCATTATTATTAATCATATGTTTTACAGCTGTGCTTTATGCTTGCCGAATAAGGGACCTTGTAGGGTAATAACAATAATTCTGAGCAATAGTAAACATGGTTTCACACTTGTAACCCCCAAAGGGGTATGCAAAGGAGTGTAGTACACTCCTACATTTCACCAGTTACATATATGCCCCTCATGGAATAGCTGGTGAGCCTTTTGCCTTAACAATAATGAAGAATTGTAATATTTTGGCTTAAATAGTAGTTACTGGTTAATTAATTAATTTTGTTTAATAATTACTTTTACATTGGTGCTTTTTCTCTATCATTCAATGTTCGGGTAAAGATTTAATGTGGTGAATTTTACTTGCTAGATGCTCGGATGTGGAGTTTGCTTCTTTTTACCCTGTAAATATTCAAAAATATGATTAGTATTTGAAAAAGTGACGCTAGATACAACTAGCATAGAGCGGCTGGAATGTAGCAGACCCAACATTTGAACTTGAAACTTGATGTAGTAGCAATATGAATGATAGTGTCTCTTCAGTTGTTGGAGGAGTACCTGACGGAGGCGGGGCTGCACGCGCTAGAGGCGGGCGATGGCGATGCTGCTGCGGACGCGGTGGTGCCCAACTTCACGGAGCTGGCGCTGCTGCTGCAGCAGTCCGCCAATATTTACAGCCGCAAGGTTGACTTCCTCTACCAGCACGTGCTCAGCGTCAGCGACTCGTTACTTAACAGTACGCAGTAAGTATATACTCGGTTTGCTACTCGACTTGTAAATATGCGTCGTATGTAAAGAGTGATAAATGTAGACGAAGCAATGTTCAATGCCTGCCCCATAAGGGACTTGGCGTGATGGTTTATACTAATAAATTATGTAGTACACATATCCAAAGCATCAGCCAGGGTCCTACCGAACGCCGACCCACAAAGCTGCTATAGCGTATGTCCTTGTTTTTTAAAAAGTGTTCAAGGTTTACCGCACTCATCTAAGCGTTTGTTTTTCACGCTGTTGTTCTGAAAGCGAAATCTTGTATTCATGTGAACATTTCTGTGCAATATTTTGTAGATAAGATTAGATTAAAGCACTCCACTAACAGTTACAAATTAAATGCAACTAATTAATAATGTCATTACAATGTATTTTATAATGAGGAACTATAATATTTTTTAATAAACGACCGTAATAATTTAATTGGTGTTCTGTCTTCACAAGAATTATTTATAGACCATCGTGGACGGGAACAAACCGATGATGATGATGTAGATGATCTTATCTATATTTACTCCCCATAGATTCTACACTCACTCGTATAAATTCGTTGCCCAAGACAATACAGTCAGTCGAGCCGATGAACTCTATAATTTCCTCTTGAATATTCATTACTGAGATAATGAATAGTAAATGGACTTCCAGTCAGAAAAAAAAAGTTTTATAAAAATAATGTCAAACTTGCACACTTTAAAAGAAGTCATTAGAAATAATTAAAGGCAGCAAATCAAACGTTTGCATGTGTGATAAGAAAACCGTTATAAGTAGATTCTAAATTTATTTTCGTTTCCGAAAATTATGCATGTGACACAATGTCACTTGTCATTTGCATAAGAAGTACTACATAAGTCCATCAATTGGTTCTCGCTCCAAAACAAGCCATTGTCCTGTAATTGTGTCTGTCGCGGCGACCGTTCGCTCGCCTTCGTTCTCACCATACATCTCTCTTCGTACAGACCTGGGCTTCTTCCACATTCAACGATCTCTTCATACATGGACGCAGGTGTGTTAGAATATTAATGAACATATAAAGCATTATCCAAGCTGCGGGCTGCTAAAAATAAATTAAGCAAACATTTGTATAGTGATACGTAGACAACGCGGTTCATTTCTTAAAGCATTCCTTACACTTTGTTGTATAGTGAACTTAAATGAGTCCATAAGTCTCCTCATACACAACGTTTTCGTTACAACGATGACCTTGAGACCCTTGAGTTTATATCTGTTAGCCAATTACTATGCGAAACTATAAAGCTATTAATATTAGATCATCACGCCAGGTTCCTTGCGGGATAGGCAGAGAGCACCGAGTGCCCAATATTTATAATTAAAGACCGGACGTGCTTGGCTTGACTTTTATTATGAATTACACTAAAAACATATTTTTACTAGTCTAGTTTACACTAAAAACATATTTTTACTAGTCTAGTTTACACTAAAAACATATTTTTACAAACACATTATTGGTACACCTAATAATAATAATAATATTAAACACACACAGAGGCCACATTCTTTTACCATTTTAATATTTAATTCTTTCTAAAACATTACTCTAGTTTCGCTTTTTGTCAAATAGGGGTCGGGCCACGTACGCCACATTTAGCGCATCATATTATAATGAATCGCAACGCGCTTTTGCAGGAACGCTGCGACGACGGAAAACGCGAACACGCCCAGCGGCGCGCGCCGGAAACGCAAGAGCTCGGCGCCCGGCGAGTTCGCCGCCCTGGAGCTGGAGCCGTGCGCCAGCGCGCGGCGCGACGGCGGCGCCCCGCGCCCGCCGCCCACCCTGCCGCGCATGTACATCGAGCTGGAGCCGCGCATACTCTCCGCCGACGACGCGCTGCTCGTCGACTACGCGGCCGAGCCCATCGGCCTGCTCGCCGACTTCCAAGTCACCTGGCGCCTCAAAGTACGCTCATCGCGATCGTCCGACCCCATGTTAATTGTCACACGTCATAAGCGTTCTTTAGTCGTCCGAGGCGAAATGTCGGTCATCGAGTTATTGATAAAGAGCGACTGACGATTGGCAGAACGGGCTGCTGGTGGACGAGTTGGAGAGCGGCGGCGGGCAGTCGTCGCCGCGCGCCGTGCCGCTGACCGAGCTGCAGGCCGCCATCGCAGCCGCCGCGCCGCCGTCGCCGCCGCCGTGCCCGTCGCCCGGCGCGCCGCCGTCGCCGCTGGCCGATTTGGCCGCTCCGGCTGCCTGCAGCACGCCGCTGGCCGAGCTGGCCGCTCCGGCCGCCTACAGCACGCCGCTGGCCGAGCTGGCCGCTCCGGCCGCCTGCAGCACGCCGCTGCCGCAGCCGCCGCCGCAGCCGCCGCCGCAGCCGCCACCCGTCAAGAAGGAACGGAAGCGCCGCAGCGATGTCCGTCTCGATGACATCGTAGATGGGACCGTTAAGCTGCTCATCAGTCAAGGTTCGTTGTGTACTTTAAACTCATTTTTACTTCGTTTTTTATTAACGCTTTACTTTCGATAAGGATTGTATATCTTTTACAGAATTGCGGCAGAAACTACACGAAGTTAAGGAATTTTGTGTTCCGGAGACGTGGATTTCTCGTGTAGTGGCGTGCCGCAAAAGTCGCATACTCAAGGAAAGGCGCCGATTGAAAGACGATGAGCTTAGACGTCCCAGCTCGGGTAATAAATCTTACTTTGCACTTTTACCTTTTCACATCTAAATTTATAGGTTTAGCAAAATCATATTTACTGCAACTTAATTGTACATTTCCATTTTTACAGAATTTCGCGGTTTTGATATATTCGACGCTACAGACATTGGAGGTAAGTGATTGCGTGGTTTTGGTTGTATGGGGTGATTATCAACTTGTTGCGGTTATTGAAGTTCCTGGCAGGGATCCGATACTCGTGTCACAACCATGTTAGTCAAAGTCGTGTAATGTTACCTGCCTGTCCAATATATTTGTGGACGATTGTCAATGACTTTTCCATAAAAGTGAGAGTGAGTTGAAAATAAATGCTTATACTTCTATATTCTGATGACCAAATAAGACTTGAGTCATCAGAGGATAGTGTTGATCAACATGAAAGTTACATGGTTATTTATTCATCATGGTTGTTGTGTTGACAAAGGGCAGGCTTCATGCTTGATGACAATTTCGTGGCATCCATTAATAAAAAATATTGATACAAGCATTATTTGCTTAGACTGAGCATTTAAACATGAACATGGTAGTTTCTGGATCTAGTTCCAGGTTGTCGAGGAATCGAGCGCTATTGTCAAGAACAAATTTAAGACCGGTCTATAGATAATATATAATGACGTACTCTGGAGCAAACGGCTGAGAAAGAATCGACATTCTGTTAGGTGAAGATCTATTTCGGGTTAAGAACGTCTCCGGGGCGATGCGATCGATAGATAGACCTGTAGCAGGATTTTATTTCGGCAGGGTTTGCCGGCTGGGATACGTCGGAAGCGGCAGAGGCGGCGGCGGAGGTGGCCGCGGCGGCGCGACGCACGCGGCGCGGCGACGACAGCGACGACGACGGCTTCTTCGAGCAGTCCTCGCTGGGGGACTCCGACGATTCGGCGCATCACCACCAGGTACGTTCACGAGTCGACACGGCGCGAACGGGGAACGCACTCGTACAATCGGATACTCGCGGAGCACGCGGCACATCACCTACATCGGGTACGGACGCGTCGCGAGCGAACCGAAAGGTTATCACGTTCGATAGCTACGTTCTGATAACAGTCAGACTCCGATACACGAGCCAGAAACGAATAATCGGTGTGGCGATGTTTCCGCTGGCGACGCGCGCGGGGCGGCAGGCGGGCGCGGCGGAGGGCGCGGCGGAGGGCGCGGCGCGCTGGGCGGCGTGGCGCGACGGCGTGGTGGCGCGCGCGGCGGCGGCCGAGGCGCGCGGCTTCGCGGACGTGCGCGCGGCCGGCCGCTGCGTGCTGGCCGCCGTGCAGGCGCTGCCGCCGCTGCCCGCCTTCGAGCGCGTGCTGGCCGCCACCGTCGAGGAGCCCGCGGACGTGTCGCGCATTTTCCTGGCGACGCTCTTCCTGGTTAGAAATTTCTGCATCCTCCTCCTCCTCCGCTCGCTCGTCGCGGGAGCCCGTTTCGATCGAGTGTCGTCGTTCACTCCTTCCGCATGCGAAAAACATCCGACCTACTCTTTTTCGATCCCGATCGCTACACCTCTTTGCGCTCCGTACGATTCTCGTGCACCGTTATCGAACCTCTTTAACGTCTTCCTCGCTCTCGCCGTACCTGCTGAGCGTGCGGTTGAGGTGTAGCGATGGCCGGGCTCGGCTCAGGGTGCGCTCCCGCTCACGTCGCCGTCCCGCAGGCCACGGCGGGGCAGCTGGAGATCGTGCCGGGCGCGGCGCGCGGCGGCGGCTCGTTCGCGGTGCGCGCGCCGCTGGACTCGCTCGCCAGCTGAGACGGTGCGACGTCCGCCGCTGCTGTAGGAGTGAGATGGAACATCTGTAAGGGTACGACCGGTGCTAGTAAATCCAAGGTTATACGTGTTTTCATGGAATGGCGTATATTTTGCTACATTTTAAATTCCCGGATACATATATTTCTTCGTTGAACGATTACTATTGGATCGCTCCTTCTTTCTATCTGGTTGAAGGAGTATCGATTGAGTGCAACGGACACGCTAGCTAATTTGACCTGTGAATATTGATCAATATATTTTTGTTTCGATTGTAAATAATGTAATTAAATGTATAAAATATAAATGTGTGCTGTGCAATAAATTTTAATATATTTCATGCTTGTTTAGAAAATTAATGTATAGTAATTGCAGGTCCAAATGTAATAGTATAACAGTTAATGACCACTAAACGAATTGTTAATAACATATTTTGTTTAGTGCATGTATTCTTTAATTGATATATTCGTATAAATATTTAATACATTATATTTTCATATATTATTTTATATATAAATATTTCTGAGTAGTTATGACTTACATAGTTTATAATTTTTCTAAATTGTATCGGATTTTGGACAAATCATGGAGATCGACATTTAAAAACAATGTCTGCGAAACAATATATTTAGTTACATATACATATGTGTAACGTGAGTAGAATATAATTGTACATGATGCACAATATTATGGCAAGACAGTGTTCGTAGTGGTAGGCAGAGGTACACGCAGACGGCATCCCTATAGTCACACTGGATACGTTCCCAGCTCACTTTTTGTAGTAAGTACCGCACTATGTTGATGTACATCATTCTGTGGTTTTGTAACATATTGAACTATTCGTGTAACAATAAGTATTACAGTGGCTCCATACTTGCACGATTGCCATGGCCCATTTGTCATGACTATTTAGAGTGGCAGCTCAAAAGATGTATCAGCTAGGATGAAACAAATTAAGTATAGGTAACCGGTATATCTACCTGCTTCGATTTGGTGGGTAAAATTGAGGTGCCTCCAGATCTATTCGACCGAGGACGACCGTGCACGTCTGGATACACTTATAATGTCGATTCATATGTATACAGTATAAGATAGCAGAATCCGCGTGTGAAGTTAATGTCGACGATCTATAGATACATAGATCGTCAACATTCACTGCACTTTTCGTTCTTTAATGGAAAGTACTCGAATATCCTTTTGCTTCTAAAGTTTTATTTTGAAAAGAATCAAAATCTGTTCTGCTCTCGTTAGATTTCCGTTACCAAAGTTAACGACTTTCCTTATATTTCCTTGTATAGATTTTTAATAAAAAAGTTATATTCGTCGCTCGTTGCACACGCTAACATTGTATCAGTTGACTTTACTGGGAGCTTTGATATGAATCTATTAAATGTTTTAAGGTGCCTCCGCGTTCGAAGATATCAAAAACTGGTTGTTCTATACTTAATCTTAGCGAGCTCCATACGTACCTGTGTGGAGATGGCGTCTATTTCACGTTTCTCTGTTCTCGTAACTACCACCTAGTTAAGATTAAAATTGTGTGAATACGGGGCTAGGTCGTCTAGTTGTAGAGGACGATGTTAAACTGTATCGCTGTGTTCAGTGCCCGCTGAACACTGAATGTTTCTTACGTACTGTGTGAGGCTATGCCGTATTTGATGTAATTAATTAAGATTCTTCATATCGTAGGAACTACCGTGTACATGTTATTTTTAAAGATGAAATTTAAGTCTACTATACTATCCATAAATTGGAGTTATAGTGGCCAATTTGTGAGCCGTCCTTTTATAAATGACTATAAAATCATGTAGACGCTAGATTAAGTGAAACTTAGTTATTGTAATATTGAAAGAAGTACCTGTGTTTACTTGTTGTAAAAATTAAAAATAATGTTGAATATTTTTTGTACTGATATTTTATAGCAGAAGGCAATATTAAAGAAAGGAGGTTGGTCAAGGCGAAAAGCCCTAGCGGAACGTTCATATCTTTTGAATCAATCTTATAGGAAGTTTTTAATGTAATTGTAATTATAAATGTAAAAAATATAAATATTAATGTAAGTAATTGTGTTTGTATCGGATATTTTATTTAAAAAAAATCCAATTATGTAATGTTTTATATCGGCATCGTTTAGACAAAGGCAACACAAAATCATTCAATTCTTTCCTCATTTGAAATTCGAACTGTGCCTTAAAATGTATTCGATATTTAGCGGGCGCTGGACACGGACATGTAAATATTGTGTAACAATACTTAACATTTAAGGGCTCTGAGCTGTTGTACTTTGTTTTAGAAATATAATATATGTATGTATAATTTTGTTGTGATTATTAAATAGTCGTGTGACTTGCACCGACGTGGCCAAAATCGAATAAACCAGTTGTTATTTGATTTGTAAATGAAGCTGAATGGCATGGATTGTTTTATTCTTTTTTTTTAAGCACCCTTTTGTTACAGTTTTGGTGTAGGTAGGCGGACTCGGGTAATTCACATTGACTGACCGCTTGCATCACGTCAAATTGAGTTCGGGTAACACAAAGCTCGAGGCATCAATTGACAACAGCGCAATAGCCTTAACACAATTAAGCTACTTTCTTAAACTCGTCCAACCTTTTCCTATTTTTTACAAGACAAAAATAAGGTCAATAAAACATTTGACCGAAATTTTGCTTCAGTTGTCGATATTATATAGTTTTTTTGTGAAAAAGATAAGTAATAGTGCTGCAACATTGCCGTTGTAAAATGTCAAATGTCATGTAAACGTCACGGAACATTAGCTAAATTTAAAGCATTTACTAAAGACTAGATGCTTACTAAAAAAACATACGATGACATTTTTTCAATTTGTGGCAAAATGTTACGTTACAGATGTTTAATACCGTTATTAAAATATTTAGTGACTGCGATGTAGAAAACAGGCCCAATGAGGAAAAATACATAAGTCTATATTATGTATCGTCTTAACTCACGTACGTTTTTCGGGATTGCTCGACCGGCCTGACTGTCTCCGTCGCGCCCTCGCTGTAAGAGGCGAGAGCTCATGAGGAAGAACCTCGTACAGGTCGGGAACTAGTCGGGCAATCCCGAAAAACGTACGTGAGTTAAGCCGGTACATATTTAATCATGTCTATAAATACTCACGAAACAATAGTAAAATACGCCTATATGCTTTATAAAACCAGATTTACGTGACGCTGTTGCTCAATATCGAGTTTATGTTCTCAAACTATAGTTCCATACTGGCAGTTAGTGGAGACTGACTTTTTCGCGGATACCTTATTATTCAATGTTTGTAAACTTATCTCATTATTTCATTACAAATTGACTATTTAGAATCTTTAATGATTGACTATTATTTCACTGGCTAGTAAGTAGTAGTTAATGCTGCTGACTACTGACTACTGTTGAAGGTCGTGGGTTCGATATTCGATTGGTTTAAACTTGTAGCGTCAATTCGATGACTTGATGTATCAAACTTTTGCATGTGTCTCTATAGTGAAGCAATTTGATGTTTGAGTGAAAGAAAAAAATATTACAACAGCACTATTTTATTTCATTCGTACAACAATGATGTCACCTGTGTTGACTGATAAGTCGGCAATTGGAATAGGACGATAACTATTAAACTGCACGAGCGACCGGAAAATTGCAGCTGGTCGAGCTGATCTTTTGAAGATGTAAAAATAATAATACCGAAAGGACACAACATTAGATCGGTGTCGTATATTTCTTCCATCCCGATATAGAACTTATATGTGGTATAGTATAAAATAACTGAGCGACCAAAAATATTACATTTATTGTCACAAAAGTAAAATCACGCTTGTATCAACCCGAAGAGGTAGGCAGTGTAGAACACACCCACGATTCACTAAGTTCTATGCCCATATTGGGTTAGATGGTGAGTCTATTGCCACACACCGGGCATAAATCGAGATTCCGAGCCACTACTAGGAATTTCAAATTTGAAAAATCTAATAGGATTCAGGGATGACCCCAGGATTTCTCGATTAGTGGTCGGGCTTTGCAACCATTTGACCAACGGCTCATTTGAGATATATCATGGTTGAAAAATTTTCTTCCGCTGTTTTTTAAATAACTTATAAATTATCCATCTGATATACTCGTATGAGAGAGATCTGATCTGAGAAGTTTCAGGAATGGACTACAAAGTTAACCGCCTGTTTTAAATTTAATATGTTTGAAATTGATTTCTTAATTTTTTATGGCAACATAAGCAGACCATTGTCAATCATCTAAAGAGGGCAAACATAAATTATATAATTATGTATGTATATGAACAACGAATTTGGAAATAACAGATAGATGAGAGAAAATATTTAAATAAATTGCTGAAGAAATATTTTACGAGGAACGTAAAATATCAACGTGAATTTATGCATTCATATTAACAATAACATACATATGTACATTCATGTTAACAATAACATACATATTTTATGTACTTATAAATAATGCCTTTTTTTTTGTGAAATAGAGATAATATAGAAATGATCAAATGTTTTTTTAGGTAAATAAGGAATCTAAAAAAAACGTGTTAATAAATATAAAGTATTATAGATTTGGTACATTGACCTTACCACCAAGTATGATACAAATGGTATGATTCTCGGTGGTAAGGTCCCTATATCCTTAAGGGACTTGCCTGGCTGGCGACCAC
>DWJK01005568.1:0-11065 GCA_018248815.1 Croniades pieria auraria
TTGAGTCGTGGTGAAAGGATCGGCTAGTCTGCGTTACCGACTTGCCGTCCACAGACCATTGCCCAGGGTGCGCCGGATGCATACTTCTTTACGATGCGTCACACGGGGAGCATACCGTCGCATTCAGTAGCATCCAGTAGCATACCGTAGCAAACCGTAGCATATCGTAGCATACCGAAACATATTGTAGCATACCGTAGCTTATCGTAGCATACCGTAACATACCGTAGCATACAGTAGCATATCGTAGCATACCGTAGCGTACCGTAGCATACCGTAGCATACCGTAGCATACCGTAGGATACTGTAGCATACCGTAGCATAACATAGCATACCTTAAATGTAAGTTAGTGTACCTTAAATTACCAACGGATCAACAGTCCAAGCATTAAAAGTTTAATAGCGTAGCGGAGATCCATGCGTGAAACGTTTTACGTTAAGCGGAATAAGTTTTTAATGTTGTTTTAGAACACCAGTTCCATTATTCACAATGTTGGGTAATACTCGACATATGTCGAGGTACGGTAACTACTTTTATGTCAAACAATGATGATAGCACGGTACGTTCATGTATACAGAGTATAAATGTGTTGTGAATGATACAATAATGTGAAATTCGATAATATCTGGAACATTCAGTAGGACGAAAAAATGTCTGCCTCGTTGGTCTATAGTTCATTTTTCATCTCTTTTCTAGTAAAAATAAAACTAGGACATTTTTTTCAGTTTTCCAACCTTTTGAAGCAGTTACGCTATTCGCAAATAATAAGCAATGTCTGTGTCAGTTTCATTCCAGCCGTACCTTACTATTCGATTTTTCTTTGTACGAGATAAATTTCTTTGTATGAGGTAGATATCCACTTAGATAACAGACGAACAAAGACGATTTGTGGCGCGCAATTAATTAAATTGCTTAAACGCTGACTCAGAAAGCAATTCCCTGTAGGCCATCGGATGCATCTCCTTGCTTTTCCATTCATGCAATAGTCACAGCCACGTTTGCAAGACCCAACCAATTACATAGAATGACCTCAGACGTTTGACGCGATACATATCTACGTAGCAATAGCTAGGCTGTCGATGTCGGCGTCTTAGGCATTACTATTGGCAACCAACTATTTTTCCGCCTTGGTCTACATTTGTAGTTTGGTATCCATGAGAGGCATTTTTTCATGTTTTGATTTGATCATTAAATATTTTGTTTTCTTAACCTCATCCTAAAAAAATTCAATATTTTCACAAATTAGGAAGTCATTGCTTTCATCCCGAATTTCGTAAATCTAGTTTTCTTCACATCTTCAATGTGTGAAGTTCTTAGGAAGCTATTTTGGATATTTTACTATGATGTCCGTATATCTATATGTATTTGTAAGTTTGTGCGTACGCGCGTGCGTGCGTGCGTGCGTGCGTGCGTGCGTGCGAGTGTGCCTGCGAGTGTGCGTGCTTGTGCGTGAAATTTCGTGCTCGCACACTTCTGTGAAAGTGCTTTCTCTTCGCACTCTCTAGGAATTCTCCGCATGAGCACAGGCGCGCCCGCATCCCTGCAGTCAGCCCTATTCTCGCTGCGTAACGGTATGTTTTCGCAATAGTATAAAATACTGAAAAACAATATAAAATTAAAATTAAAAATATTTAATTATCTCTCAGTATGTCTAAATTTACATGAACTTACTGCCTAGTGGCACATAAAAGTGTGTTAGTGGCAAATAAATAAACGAAGAAAATAAAAAGCAAGAGTGAAATTACTACTAAAGTAATATCAGCAACATTTTGTGAACTTACAGACCTACGAACTTTAGTCATTATTACCGTTTCATAAATAAAAACGAGCGGTTAGCCATATTTATAGCGGAAATCATTTATTTAAACAACGACATCATTTAACAGAGCCCGTGGATTTCATTCTCTTTTTTGTTAATGGAATTTATATGACGTGCCTATGTCACTATTATTGCATGAAAATTGTCACCTTGTTACAACAGCATGTCTCTTTTCCATCCCATTAGTCTGTTGAATTTATCAATTATGGGTTAAATAGGAATCCTAGGATGTAACCGCTAATATTCGGCTTGTAAAATACAATACAATGAAAAAAAAATAACAAGTAAAAAACGCCTGTAATCCCCGAAGGGGTAGGCAGAGGAGTGTGGTATACTTCCACGTTTAACCAGTTACGTTTAAGTCCCATGGAATAGGTGGTGAGCCTATTGCCATACACCGGGCACTGATCTAGACTCCGAGTCACTACAAGAAATTCTAAATTAAAAAATTCCCTTAGTACCCGACCCGGGATTTGAACCCAAGACCTGCTGCTCGGCGATCGCGCTTGCAACCACTCGACCAACGAGGCAGTCTACATTTAGAAAATAATTAAAAAATATAACAATATTTAATAAACATGCACAGAAAAAAATGTATAAAAAATATAACAATGTTTAACAAATAGAACAATGTTTAACAAATGGAACAATGTTTAACAAATGGAACAATGTTTAACAAATGGAACAATGTTTAACAAATAGAACATTCATATATATATGTAATATTTATACATAGCGTAGGACGCCCTCCAGCTAAGTGTAATGACTATACCCATACCCAAAGTGGCTGGCAGCTGTTGGATCCGAAGAGCTGAAGATCGAGCTCAGTGGCGTGCCATTGGAGAGGCCTGTGTCCAGCAGTGGACGGGGGTAGGCTGATGATGATGATGACTTATACATAAAATGGTATGTATTTCACATAATATACATACAATTGCGTAAATTGCATATCATTCCCATCTACAAGCTTTTTTTAAAAAAAAAATTTCGTAAGATGAAAAACCTCTGCTTCCCCTTGAACAAGAAAGAAACGAGATAAATTACTTTTCACATCTAAATGGCTCTTACACCTGTCTAAGCTTAAACGAACATCAATCATCGTCTATATTACATTTAAATCACTTTTTAAATACTTATATTGAATGATCTAGTAAAACATTTGCGTTTTAAGACAATTTAAGTAATGTGTTCCACGGTTTACTCGTATGACGCAAAACATTGTCGATTGTTATTGGCGATGTTAAAGGGTTATTTTTTTTTAAATAATTCGATTTCATTGTAATGTACTTACATATAGGTATCGACACTTGGGGGGAAATGATTCCCGCTTTCAAGATTAAATATCATTTGTTGTATCGGTGAGGGTAGACAACCGAGGAGAGCTACAGAGTTTCTATAACTATATAATGAGCTAATCGGTGTTAAGTCAGCATATCCGCAATTGGCCATCGTGGCAGACTTAACTCTTCCCAATCTCCGATTTACTGGTAAGTAAAACTCATAAAAACGTAAATGTTACATCACGCCTGTAATCCCTGAAGAGGTAGGCGGGGGAGTTTAGACTCTAGTGGGCACTACCATTTTTATCAATTACCTCAACGTCCCGCAATGGAATAGATGGTGAACCTATTGCCATACACCAGGCTCAAATCCAGACGAGTCGCCACTAGAAAATCTTAGTTATAAAAATCCAATAGTACCCACCCAACTTGGGATCCGAACCCAGAACCTCTAAATCGACAGTCGCAGTGGCAACCACTTGACCAATGGTGTAGTTTTTACACATTACATTCTTATAATTTCCAATAATGCCAAATAAATAAATAAAAGATAAGCGTGTACCATTAATAAACGTTTAATCTCGAACGCATCCACTTAAATTGGGAGAATTTTCGAAACAAAATTTACATTTTGACCCATATTGTGAAAGTTCTGTCCAGGACACACGAGCATGTAATATCAGCAATTATTATTAATGAACTTTAAGGGTTGTCCTTACCCCTTCAACATACTTAAACCCCTGCGTTAATTACGTTTTATGAAGGAAAACATAACGATAACAAACGAGATTCTCGCTGCGCTGACGCTGCGGTGACAGCGTTTCTTTGGATGCCGGTCTTTTGAGCCGCTTAATACCCAAAATGCTTTACAGCGATGTTGCTTAAATGTTTGTATTAAACTTAAGTGAACTGTATTCGTTATTGAATATTACGTTCATATGAAAATGCTCATATAAAATATATAAAATTTTCGGCAAAGTCCAGTCTGAGGCTTTCCATTGCCAGGTTTAATCAAAATGTTATAACGCATACTAACATTATTAAAGAATGCGGCATGAAAATGAATGAATGTGTGAATAAATATTCTTTGATTATTCGTTATAAAAAATTGGTAACAGTTCATTTACTACATCACTAGTTTACTGCAGTGACTTAAATCCTCCTGTTCCCCTGGGATTACAGATACGTTGCAGATATGGAAAAAAAAATCAGCTGCTTTTTCAATTCTTTCAGCAGTACAAATTCCAGTAGATAGCTTTGTTTACGTTTAGGAATGTATTTAGTAGTTTTATTTAAACTCATATTGTTTTTTTATTCATTACGCGTAATGTAGGTTTTCTTTAATTGTTAGATTGGTAAAAACGTAACATCGCGCCTGTCGTCCCCGAAGGGGTAGGCAGAGGAGTGTAGTACACTCCCGTGTTTCACCAGTCACGTCTAAGTCCCATGGAATAGGTGGTGAGCCTATTCCCATACACAGGGCACACATCCAGACCCCGAGTCACTTCTAGAAATTCTAAATTAGAAAATTCCAATAATACCCGTCCCGGGATTTGAACATAGGACCTCCCGATCGGCAATTGCGCTTGCAACCATTAATTAGTCATTGTACTAAACAGCAAATTATTTAAATTTTTTACCGAAATTCATATTATACTTTGTCCTGTAACTAATTATCATAAATTTCTTTGATTTATTGCTACGATTTTTAAGGCATTCTTTCTCCTTTTGTCATTTGTGTGCTGTGACGACTTATGATACATTAATGTATTTTTCTACCATTTTTCACGTGAACAAAATAGTTAATTACAGATAATCCTGACTAAAATCAAACAAAAATTAGATAGGCTAGGGCCTTAACCATTCCCAAAAGCGAAATCATCATGAGGTCTAAGGATGATGATATTCAGCCAGAAAACTAAACAAAACGAAACAAAAATAAAAATCGAAACACTTTTGTCCCAAACATTGCAAATCAATATGAATTGATGAGCGTCTGCGTTTAAGCTGGTATTTTTATTTATGGTGTAATGTCGTGAATATTCAACGGGGCCTTTTCATTTTCATTGAACATCCGGTGTTCATTCAGCTCGCTAAGCTGCGACCGCAACGGGCCATCAATTATGTCGTTGGCGATCTAACCCCGCTCCATTCGCCACCATTTGTTACCGTCACGCCGTCCACCGCGGCCGTGACGCGCTCCGATGAGCCAAAACCGCCTTTGAATAGGCGCGATAAGGATTACAGCAATAATCATGATAAACAAACTGATACTGATACGCTGGACGGACAAAGCAATCATCAATTAGTCCGGCGCCGGACAAATCATCAGTAAACGAGTATTTTGGCCGTGACCGCGCGTTAGTTCTCTGTCCGCGCAGCCATCAATCTTGATAGCATCCAATAATTTAGACGGAGATATTACTTATTCAATGCTAACAAGATTGTTTCCTTATCTAGAAACATTTCGCATTGCCGTATCAATAAAGTAAAATCCTGTAATTTCGATCGGAAATAAAAATTGGTTAAAAATTGAAAACAAAAGGTTTACTTCGCTAACAAGGCATTTATTTCATTGAAATAGTGCAACTAATCGTCATATTGTTAGTTGTAAGTATTGTTTCTAGAAAATAGTTCTTACAGATAGCCTCGTTCGTCGAGTGGTTGCAAGCGCGACTGCTCATAGAAAGATCACGGGTTTGATACCTGTGTAGGGTACTATCGATTTTTCCTAACTTAGTGCGCCCTAGTGATGTTGCTTCTTAATACTACTGGATCACTATTTAGATCCTAACTAGTGATCCAGCAGTATTCGAAACTCAAATGTACATAATTCAATAATATTGAATTTAAAGGTTATTAAGGTTATTATGTCAAAGAGTACACCTGTAATCTGTTCTGTAATCTGTACTATTGTTTGACCATAGACTATTTAACTTGTCAAGTTGACAGTAAAAACATTTTTTTTCATTTGATCCAATGTATTTGTAACGCACATAATATAAAAAATTAAGCTTACTGCATTCCTATAACTACAAATGTCAACTGTGCAAAATGTCACTTGCTTTTTTTCGCGCCTTATTAAAAAAAAATACAAAGACTTCTTTACACCTATCAATATATAGGTACATACGACTTAATGATTTTTTCCAAGAACTGATCAGTGGTTTTTGCAATGATTTAATGTTCTTAAATCACACACTATATATGTTAATGGCAAGACTAGGAATTAACAGTCGTTGACAACACAGGCGAACGCACGATACCCATAATATCTAAGTTTATAATTATATTCCATACTTTGACAGCCGCCCTGCGCACCCAACTTTAATATCACCTATCACTTCTCCTAACGCCCGCTCACAACGGACACAAAACTCTATTTCAACTTATAATTGAGTAACAAGCAATGTAATCGTGGACATATGGCAACCCTTTATTCATTAACAGTGTCTCGAAATAGCCACGGATCTTGTACGCTCGTGGGATTGCTCGCTACTTTACATATTAGTGTGTTTTTTGGTTAAATCTGTCTGGTTAAATCTGGTTAAAGTAATGTGAAATTGTCCTACACATAATGCTATAGATATAAATCATTCTCATCTTTCCATCTGCGAAAGACTGCAGGATGATGCTGGATTATGAGAAGCCGAGGACAGGGCGCGATGGCACTCATTGGGGAGGCCTATGTCCAGCAGTGGCCTGAGATAGGCTGATGATGATGACGATGAATTTATTATGACAATTTTATTATTTTAACGTTTTTTTTGACATTATATTATTTAACATCATTTAATTTAATTCATTATACGAAATGGACAATTGTACCATTGACATTGACGATGCTATCGAGTTAGGACACCTGTTATGATAGATATAGTCTAAATTGTAATACAGAAAAAAATTTATATAATGTTATAATGGAATTATTGCCATATTCGTATTGCCATATTTATATTGCCATATTCATATTCATATTCTTATTCCCATATTAATATTCGTACTGTTTAAACACTGAACGTCTATTTTTCATGCCTTTGTATATTACTGCGTCACTTCATTCTCAACATTGCTGGTCTCTTGCAATCTGCAGCACAACAAGAACGCTAAAAGTTACCACAAAATTGTTGATATATATGTTTTTGTCAGGAGCTGGAGCTGGAAATATCGTGACTATGTTTAATTCCACAAAACAGCAGCCAAAGTTGTCACATGTTTAATATATGTGATACAATTATAAATCTTGTAACACGTCTTAATACATTTGCATTGGGACAACGCCGAAACGTTTGGGGGAAAATTAATATATGTTGCGAACTTGGGCGAAAGTTATAGTTTAAGCGCAAACTATAAGTCAGCGTCTTGGTGATAGATCCGTGCATAATAAGGCTTTCGAAGAGGCATTTATTAGAGCACAAATTTGTCGAGCATCCAGTAAACTCGGGGTAATCCGCCATTTATATCCGTCTCGGATCCTCCTTCCTCCGACTTGGAGACAAATTGTTTGGATGGGCGGGTTGGCTGACCTCAGTCCCGCTGTCGCCTCCACGTGTACTAAGCGCTCCCAGTTTATCCTAGTATGTTAATGTCTTACAACTTTCTTTTTTACTCCATGTATAGTTTTATCATGACATCCAGCATCTTTTATTTCCTACTCAATGGTTCATGTGAGGCATCTTCATAACAGGTAGATCGTGGGAATGAATTACGATCGCCTGCCTATCTGTATACAGAATATCAGGCTGAAGGTAAAAAAATTCCAAAATCATATATGCTATAAAAACATTAGGTATGCATCAAAATGGTAAAATGTAGAAAAGGTAACATCACGCCGATAATATCCGAAGATGTGCAGCACACTCGTACATTTCAACAAATATATTTTACGTCCCTTCTTGGAATAGGTGGTGAGATCGCGCTAACAACCACTAAACCAAGGAGGCAGCCAAAAATATTATCCAAAGAAAAACAACGTCACACTAAAGATTATTGCATCCCTCCAGAAGCCAGGAATGGTTAGATAGCACCAAGCGCCAAATAACGCTATCCTTACAGACCTGACATGCTTCAATATCCGTCACTCTTAAAACACCTACGAATTTCAGACATTTCCCAAACCCATACATTCTACCTATAATCACCTATAACCGTAATAATCACAACCTTCATAACCAATAACGATTACGGTTTTCTCAAGCAACGTTGAAATCCAAATAAATCTGTGCTGGGCAAACACGGCGCCAGGCGAAGACGACTCGTACGTGACGTCACGGTGCGGGCGCGCGGCACGTGACTCAACGTCCAGAACATTCGGTTGCGTTATATCGAATTATCTATTAGATCAACAGATATTTTTCAATTCTAAATTCAATTGATGTACAGATTAAAAGTTAACAACATTTAAACAGCTGTTGTATTAAAAACAAAACAAAAAAATCATAATAATTGTATGATTAAAACAAAAATTTTAGTTTGTGTCATACCATGAGTGTAATGGCATATGTGGCATATTTATGGCACATCTGCCACGTAGGTCGAATGGTTGGAAGCGCGACAACTGAGCAGGATATCTTGGGTTCGAATTCAATATTTCCTGATTTCGAAATTAACTACATTATTTTCAAGCCAAGAGCAAACGAGCCGCTGGCAGCTACAAATGACTACTGTTCCCATAGACATTTACAACCGACCTCAAACAAGACTGTAGAAATGGGAGTGTTAGTATCAGGTAGTTCAGTTAGTGGATTGTTAATAAGATTATTAATTAATGGTTTTGTGACAGGTTATCAGAAAGAGAGGCTAGGTTGACTATATTAGTGTTTACTGCAGTAAGTATTCCCTTGACTGGGTCGTTGGCCGAGTGATTGTAAACACGACTGCTGATCAAGAGTTCCCGGCTTGGAATCCCGGATCCGGTGCTATTAGATTATTGTAAGTTAGATTTTCTAATAGAAATTTGTTATAGTAGCCCGGAGTTTCGATCTATGCCCGGTTATGGCTTTAGGCTCACCATATATTTACGTTGCGGGACGTAAACATATCTGGGGAAACGTGGGAGTTTACTACATTCTCTGCCTACCCTTTCGGGGAGTACGGGCGTGATGTTGCCTACATTACCTTTAGTTATTATTCGTAACATAACATAAATGAGAACAAAAAACATGAGAAGGCGCTCTTACGGATATTATAAATTGATAACAAATTTTATGCCTTCTTTTCAATATATTTATCCCTAAATAGCTTTTAGTTTGAACTCAACCAAAATAAACCCTTTCTTTCAGTGACTTGTTCCAATTTCTTTGTGTTGAAAATCTTTTGACGATGTTAATTGAATAAGTGCCCCGCAGCGGTCGCGAAAAACGGTTTACGCAAATATTTAAACAGAAATAAATTAATTAGCCGAAGTTACATTCGAAGATTTCTTTTCATCTTTTCATAATTTTCACGAATAAAATAAATTTAATAAACATTCCGAATTAATTTTTACAAAAAAAACTTATAATTACGGTATCGAGAACTTATAATTACGATATTAAGAACTGTTTTCTCTTTTGATATTTTTTTTCTGTGTGTATTGATATTTGTTTATATTCTTTTTTATTTTTTATATCAGTACTATGTAGCGCAGATAGGA
This sequence comes from Croniades pieria auraria, assembly GCA_018248815.1. Classification (NCBI taxonomy): domain Eukaryota; kingdom Metazoa; phylum Arthropoda; class Insecta; order Lepidoptera; family Hesperiidae; genus Croniades; species Croniades pieria. The sequence goes on from DWJK01005568.1 coordinate 9,735, forward strand.
GTCGCGGTATACCTACCGCGACTCCTCTTACTACGCGGGGCGTGTCAAGAGTGTGTGTTAAGAGTATCATATGGATTGAAAAGGTGAACATCAGGTCTATATGAATAGGAATATTTAGCAATGTATTTGTCACATATTTATGAAAGGTAAAAGTAGCAAATGAACACATTGAGATATCCATGGCTGAACAACATCAAAGAGATCAGCAAGAACAAAGAACAGCAAACAGCTTAAATGTCTTAGTCACAATTAATTTCGCTAGTATTTATTAGTAACAAAATATTAGCTCCCTTAGCACATGTTTGTGTGCCTGCAGTTCCGTCCGACACGTCGCTACTTCTCAGGAAAAAAATGTCGTCAGTGCACAAGTAGATGCTCAACCCCCAACTTAGGACCGAAGACACAACTTGTCTTAACAAGAATTACTTCACGGTAGAAAAATACTGCTGGTAAATCACAAAGCTCAAATATTACATGCTCCACCTAGTACTTCCAATAAGTCAAAAACATTGTTAAATCCATTATGTAGTCTATAATGTCTGATTACAATATTTCCAGCTTAGATCTCGTCTATTTCCTAATTTTGAATCTATCCGGGGTTCTCCTTCGTGAGCTCCCGATCGCAGTAAACCCGCGCCAAACACGTTTTCCCTCCTGAAAAAATTTACAGGAGTTAAGCCGTTGCAAAATTCAGTCATATATGTAAATACTCACGAAGCGTTTATTAGTAACGTAGATCTACATATATCCCAATAGCAATTGTTTGAGTGCAAATTCAGAAGGTTTGCGAGCGGAGTACCTATAAAATTACAAAATATTCCTTGCAAAGAAAATGAGAAAATTTCCATACAAAGTTCTAATAATCTTTTACGGAAAGAGGATGCAATCTTTCACACATCAACTGCGTAATGAGAGTTTCGAAGAGATAAAAATGCGAATAAAAATCATTTTTTACCACATTGATGATGCAAAAGCGTACAAAAGTTATTAAACAGCAAATTGGGTATGTTCTTGAAGCTCACTTTTTTACTGTGACATTCCTCTCATCATCATGTAATGTCACTACAATGTCCATATCATGATTGTCGACAGTACAAAACTAATGTACTTAGGATTTCTCAAGGTATTCTTGAGTTCTAATTTGATTAACGATTTATTTATTCTCTTAAAATATACAACATTATGATGAACTGAAATATGCTTATAATAATTCAGAAAAAAATTGACTGCCTCGTTGGTCGAGTTGTTGCAAGCGCGACTACCGATCTGGAGATCCTGGGTTCAAATCCTGGGTCGGGTACTATTGGATTTTTCTAATTTAGGATTTCTAG
>DWJK01005569.1:0-11065 GCA_018248815.1 Croniades pieria auraria
TCACGTACGTTTTTCGGGATTGCCCGACTAATTTCGGACCTGTACGAGGTCCTTCTTCATGAGCACCCGTCGCTTGCAGCGAGGTCGCGACGGACACTGCTACTAGTCTAGTCGAGCAATCCCGAAAAACGTACGTGAGTTAAGCCGGTACATTTTTAATCATGCTAATTATTGTCTAGCGATGGAATTAGAAAGAAAATACATAGAAAATAAATACCTGAAGATCGAGCTCAGTGACGTGCTATAGGAGAGGCCTGTGCGCAGCAATGAATTATGAAGGGTTGGTGATGATAACGATAGAAATAGGTGAAGAGGTGTTGACGGCTTGGGCGAGTAGAACTTAGGCTTGTATAGGAGATTCTATACTACGCCTTTAAAAATACGGTTCTGTACTTTTTACCGTATCACCTACCTTCAGTAACCCTACTGGACATAAAATTAGCAGCAGTTGCAGACCAATCTTGACTTTTTGGCAGGCGCAACGATGGCGTGCTCTCGGGTGCCGGCCACGACTTCTGCCGGATATACGCGCTGGATGGACCCATTCCCATTAAACCTGAAATTGGAACCGTCAATTGTTGAACTATTTTATGAACTATGGAATGTACCTTTGAAATATCGGATTCCAATGAATATTTTTTTCTCGATGTTTTACTAATACTTTATTAGAAAGTCCAAATTATAAACAACAATTTTATTTGTGATGGTTTTGTTACCTTTTAAGCTATTAGGACTTTTCATTAGAAATAAAATATATTGCTATTGAATTTACCAGCCTTAAAAGTTTCACCGGAGAAATAGCGATGGGGAGCTGATAGGTAAGACTAGGCTCTCATTGGAAGGGGCTTATTTCTAACAAAGAACATATATAGGCTGATTATAAACAATAGCTGTCGCGCTAGAAGAAGCTAAGTTTTGTCGAATAATTAAAAGAAATAATTACTTTTTCCATAGGACAAAGTTTCTTCCTCAGGGTCGTACGGTGAATCGGAGCCGTTCATACGGAACTCCTGCATCACAGCGTCCAGTCCTGTGGCAGTCCCTGAGAGAAAACATCCATATTACGGCAATTTTAAACGACTAAGGGAGAAAAATAGGTCTTAAACATTTTGTCTTGTCTTGTCCACTTAAAAAAAATATTATTTAAATATTTTAAAAATTTTTCATACGGTCTTGTCCATTCTTAAAAAATAAACATAGTCTAATAATTTTTACCAGAAATAGTCCTGACAAACTTCAGATAAAGGTACTTTTACAATTATCTGAATCAAACTATTTAATGTGATAAATTTTAACATAATGCTTGAATTCAATATACAATCGTCAAGTCTACAAGTACCATGATTATTCTAAAGGGATAAATAAACACTTAATACATAATTGATTGGCGATTTGGCAAACGTAGCTTGGGCCGCCCTCCAGCTAGGTGGAGTGACGATATACGCAAAGAAGAGCTGAAGATTGAGTTCAGCGGCGTGCCATTGGAGAGGCCTATGTCCAGCAGTGGACGGAAGCATGCTGATGATGATGATGATGACATAATTTATTAGAATTTAATTGGAAGTAAAGATCTGTAACAGCAGCACAGAAAGAAGTCACGTCAGTTCCCTCTTGAACTTGGTTCTTAACGTGGAAGTATTTCATAGGACAAAATTAACATACATGGCTTTAGTTATTTATTCATTATTGTTGTTAAAAAAGGGCGGACTTAACGCCAATTGGCATTTTCTACCAGTCAACCCAGTTGATGATGAAGAGTTGTGGTAGGCACTAAATTATCTTAAATTAAAAACAAAAAAAAAGTGGGATAATACACACTATAGTTGAATATATAATAAAATAGTTACATTAAATCTAGCAATTGAGCTAGGTCTAGTCTAGAAGACCAGCACCTCCTAAACAACTAAAATTCTGAAAACAGATTGTTAATAAATATTTAAGCAGTGATAGCCTAGTGGTTAAGAATTCAGGCTCTCATTCCGAGGGTGCTAAGTTCAAATCCGTGGCGCGCACCGCTTTACAAAAGTGCGTTTTAAATTTAAATATCACTTGCTAACGGTGAGGGAAAACGTAAGGAAACCTGCGCGCCTTAGGATTTATAAAAAAAAAAAATTCTAAGGTGTGTGAAGTCCGCCAACCTGCCCTTGGCCAGCGCGGCGGACTACGGCCTTAACCGTCTCAATATGAGAGGAGACCCATATTCCAACAGTGGGATGTTAATGAGTCGATTGTTATTGATTTTTTTTAATATTTAATGCAAATAATTATAATTTTTATACATTTTACTAATCGCTTACGATGACTGCAAGGGCCGTGGTCAGCAAAACTCACGCGATGCTTACGCATATTACAATTTACCGTCTCCAGTGGGCTCTGCATGTTCGTTTGTAAACATCCGTTGCTAAGCCACGCGCCCACACAGACTTGGATTTAAGCTGACACACTGATTCCCTTGTACCCCACAGCTCAGTATTATAATTCTATAGAATATCGCCATAATGGACAAGACTGTACAAACTTTTAAGTGATTCAATCGCAAGTGATTCTAACTGCCGAACTTTTACTCAAAAAATACATATATCTGTGTAATTAGAATGCGTTTGGGAATTTATGTAAGTAGCTCGTCAGTTGTCTTATCATTACTGTTTGGAGGCTCTGGCTTGTTGGGGACCAGAAATATTAAGAAGTATTTGCAAGAATTTTTAAGAATATATGGGTGTTTTTCATCAATTAAAGCAAGTTACCTTCGATAAAGCTGAAAGACCTCGTCCTCATAGGCGGCTCCGAATCTTGAAGTCTTGTTTGAAACGCAGACCACGTATCGGGAGATATCCACGGCGTGTACTATACGTATCAGAAAAATAAAACATATAAAAACAAACACTATCAGAAAACAAAACATCAAAATGTATCATGTACTGAAAAAAAAAATTAAACACCTATTTTAATGACTAATATGTAATTAAATCAAACAAACCAAGTGAATTATATATATATATATATATATATATATATGTATATATATCTGACTGACTGACTGACTAATTAGTGTGCCTGCCAATGTTGGTCGCTAACTACCAACCTTACACGAATTAGGGCTGTACATGTTGGCCCAATGCGCTTAACCAACTCTTCGAACCAACGTGTACAGCCGGTTTGACGGTTGGAGAAACGAATATAAAATGGCGGCGCATAGAATGTAGCACTAATGCTATATACGCGCACGCGCATACTGTACATAAGAAAATGCAATTTTGATTCGCCATAACACAGGATAATTTCGAAGCGAAGTATTTGAAAATGCTTAAGAATAATATAAAAAAGTAAGACATTTTTTATTATCTTACAAGATCTCATAGGACTTTTAAGTGAAGTCCATAACTACGTTTCATAAACTTATTTTCCTTAATTCAATAATAACATTTACGTGGTGGACATACGCAACGTACAAAAATACTATGTAGGTACATATTATAAGTACTAAATAAATTTAGGATATTAATGAACTTTGTAAACTATACTTTCTGACAAGTCAAGTACAGCGCGCCATTTTGCATTCGGTGCCCATTAATCATTCGACTTCTACAAACATGTACTGCACACAACACAGATTCATAATTTTTATTCGGGATTATTTATAATATAATTTACTCATTTATATTTACTTAATACTGGTTACACCATCAATCGGTTAAAGTAACTAACATCAGTCACAAAGATGTAAAATTCAAATTAATTCGTTTTTTAAAAGCTAATAACACAAGCTTTCACACCGTTCGACAGCCTGTGTATCTATATTTCTTTTACTGCTTACTATAATTAAATATATGTTACATCTGGTAAACGATGGAAAAAGGCACCATTAACGGCGCTGTAATTACTAGAATCCAAAACTCTAAGCATGCTAAGCCCTTGCATTCGTCATACAGCCCAACACTTTTATCATTTTTACTCGTTCCAATAGCGCGTAGTTACATAATGGGTACAGACAATGGTCACAATAACGAATCAAATAAAATGCTGAATATGGATGGAGACCAGTTTCATAAACTTAAAAATAATTTGTAGTTCGTTTCTAAGAATAAATAAATGTAAGAAAATTGTAATAATTGAATACACAATTAATTAGCAATGGATAAATAAATAGGTAGATAGTAAATAAAAAAAAATTTAAACACAAATATTCGTAATTAAAATACAATACTTACTTGATCAGGACTCCCACTGACGTAATCACTGTAAGTATTCAAGCCCATGTTGTTAAATAATGAAAGAAACTAATATTATTCAGTGCAATCCCACCGACCCGTAACTTAAAAATAAATGAAGAACTTGAACCGAGCTCGAAGCCGCGAAATGCGTCGCTCTGATTGGTCGGTTGCTCGAACAATAACAATGGCGTCTAATCTCTCCAGAACGTGGCAGGCGTAATAATAATTTCTTCTGCGCCGTAAACAATAAACGTTCTCACCCGATCTGATTGCGTAAGCGATAGGGTTTATTTTCAAATACAGCACTTAAATAATAAGACATGTACATATAGGTGAGTTGATGTGACCTTATTAATTCTGACTTAGTAATTCAACAACTGTGTAGCTATAAATCTTATTAATATTTTGAATTATTAATAAGTATATTGTTTCTAATTAAATGATATCAAGATATTTAATAAAAACTGTCGACGAACGATCATTAAGCCTTCACAAATATATATCATCTTAATTTAAAATCCTAGATTAATAACCTTATTATTAAATATGTGAAATATGCAGCGTTCTTTGGCAGTTTCGAAAAGAAAGGGAGACACGAAACGAGATCGAATTACTTCGTTTTTATTTCTCATTGTTATTTGACAAATGAAATATGACTATTTTGATAACTCATCTATTTAGTTATTTGCTTACAAGTAATATATAAAACGACCTACGAATAACATTCTTATAGACTTCGAGAATACATGAATATAATTAAATTTCTCGCAATAGATTTTTCTGCAACAAGTGTTATTGCGTAAAAAAGTTATTATAGGTCTCATATCACCTTATTATGGGCTAAATGTATTATTGTGTATATAAATAAAGATACGTTACATATATAATAAAGTCGCTAGATTGAATTTACACAAACATAAATTTATAAATCTTATGTATCTATTCTGGTAGAACGATACCAGTACGGAACCCTATTCTTGATGAATGTTAGCTATTGGCATTCGTCGGTGTCGTCTGCGCACAGCTTTACGTAATGAATTTTCGAGAACTCGAGTGGAAGATGAAGGTAGTGCCTGGTACGTATTTGTGTTTTGGAACAAAATATTTTACGTACTGCCCTCTTACTAATTTAGAATAAGTATTTTTTACCAATCTACTTAATAATGTACAATAATCATTTAGAGCTTTAGAATTCAGCTTCTCCCATTGTTCGGTTTGTGTTTTTTGTTAGATAAATAATTGATATACGTGAATAAAGGCTAATTTTGTCATAATTATGTTGTCGCCAATCATTTTAATCACAAGTTGGGCTGCAAGCGTGGATGTTGTCAGGTATGCTTTAGTGTAATACACAGCTGTTTACATGTGTGCTGTGTACGGTCTAATACAACTGCGTCGAACATGTAGATTTCGGTCGCAATACCTCTATTTAGGCTTCAATTCAATTCAATAGGGCTAGCCGTTCAGCCGTTCGGGCTGGCTGTTCAAGAGCCTGGTATAGTATTGTAAGTGAAAATCGTGTTTGTGCATCAGCTGGGTACAACTGGCCATCGATGGTATAATTATCCAGCTGATACAAAAAAGTTACTTAATTTTGCTGACCGGTGATGAAACAGTAGGGTTAAAGTAAAACGTTTTTTTCAATGTATTTCAACTAATCGATGTCACTTTTCGTTCTCGTCAGTTGTACCAGACTTGGACGCATTCAGGGACGAATGCGTATGTAGGACGGCCGGATTTTGTCGCCAACCATTTTAATCACAAGATAATGTAAGTTGAGCTCTTTCAACAAGCGTTGACGGGTCCTTACGGAACAATCGTTACGCCACATGGTTTCCCATACATTCTTTTCCCGAAATGACCATTGCTGGCCACTTCACGCCAGTTAGACTATCGGGTTGAAAATAGAAAAATAACCTTTTTCTCTTAAGTTTACATTATGAGGTCTTATAGGAGGTTAATATTATAATTTAGAATTTCTAGTAGTGACTCGGAATCTGGATCAGTGCCCGGTGTATGGCAATACGCTCACCACGTATTCCATGGGTCTTAAAAGTAACTGGTGAAACGTGGAAGTGTACTTCACTCCTTTGTCTACTCCTTCGGGAATTATAGGCGTGATGTTACGTCACGAGGTGTTAATAGCACCCGCGTGAAGTGATCGCGGTTTAATACAAAGAAAATTAAATGATCGTTGACGCGGTCGGTTTTGTAAGAAACACATTTTAGTATAAAGTCCCGACGACCGAATGGCTGCGGGCATTCCGATTCTAACCAGCATGACCTAACCCTATCTAATAATATTGGTAAATAGAGCAGTGTCTAATAATAATGTTCTTGAAATTTGTAGGGAATTGAAAAAAGAAATAATAACGCTGAAAAATGGCACGTAAACTACAATGTTTGGTTAGCCACCAAATATACTGCCAGGCCAACCTTAAATGGACCCTATTATGCGCTTAACATTCTACCAGCTAACTATTAATTGATATCCCTTTCTTCAAAACACGTACTTAGCCACAATATTTTTAGTCATGCGTGTTTGGAAGCATGTCCAACATCATAATGTTAAGTAAATTACCTACAGGTTGGGCATACCTATTATGCCTATATATGTAAGCAATGAATATAGCAAATAACAATAAAAAAACCGTTTGGTTCTCTATCCACTTGCATTGTTTTGATAGTTATGCACCTTGTTCGGCGGTTTTTATTACGCTTACATACCTAACTAAATATCAGCCTTTTTGTTCTTTAGTTTCACTTAACTATGAATGATTGAAGTATTTATTGAAGATCATATTATTTTATGAGTGATCGTGATCACATCCCGTCTATATCTCTGTGAAAAGGTAGTCAAAGGAGTGTCGTAGTCTTTGTAACCTTTATTTTGACACCCTAAAACGTGTCCCAAAACCTACTTATCGTAGGGCGTCCACGACTACAGATATTCCATTAAGCAAGTCAGCAGCTTACAAACATAATTTAAAACGTTCGTATAGGATTTCAAGAAGATAACACAATGCAGGTCTTGTAGCAGTTTTGATTCATTGTAGGAAGACAAATGTTGTCGTCAACGATTTTAATTACATGATAATGCAAGGGCTCTCAAAACGAACGTTGATGGCTCCCTACGGAACAATCGTTATCTCCACCGGGTTTCCCACAAATGCCTTTGCTAAAATGGCCACTTGAGGCTACATAGACGGTTGTGTTCAAAATATAAAAATAACCTTTTCTCCTAAGTTTAAATTATGGGGCGTTAATGTGGACCCGCTTGAGTGATCGAGGTTTAATAAAATAATAAGTTAAATATTCGTTCACACGGTCGGATTTGTAAGAAATACATTCGAGTATAAAGTCCCGACGACTGAGTGGTTGCGGAACATTAGGAACTCCTACCCCCGTCGTCCAGCCGGGGTAAAAGTTCCTATTAGGAGACCGAGGCAGGTAATAGATAACCCTGACGACCATATAACACTGGCAAATAGGTTTCTTCCGGAGGATTCGTTACCTTCCCAGACACTACACAACCACCGCATATACACGCACTGTCCCCGCCGGCGAGGACGAAGACACCGCGTTCCACACGGCAGACGTGCGGCGTCCCCGTACGTTTGACCGTCGCAGTACCGTTGCTCTTCGATAAGCACACACCGTGTTGATCCGTACCCAAGTCGGAGTCTCACAGGAGACGCCCATGGATCGGTCGCACAGCCCCTAATCCCTCTCTCGCTGGGCGGAGCCGGAGGTCCAGCCTGTGCTGGACCTCACTCCTACCCCTCCCCACTCTCGTAAATTAAGGCGGAGCCACTTGGGCTCGGCACTAAAACCCGGCGAAGCTGTAGAGGCCATTAGGGTCAACAGTATAAGATATTTAGAAAAAACAGAAAAAAAAATGGCTGCCGTCATCACGATTCTAACCATTGTGACCCAACTATATGTAATAGTATTGGTAAATAGTGCAGTGGTGCCGAACTGACGCGCGTGATGCTGAGTTATGATAGAGAAAGGAAGCAGGTGCACAAGAGAATAAGTAGAGCTCGCTCAACGTCTTCGAGTAGCAACTCATGAACCAGGTACCGTAGTAGCGGAGTCAGAAGCAGCTGGTCAAGGAACAGGTACAGAAAATCAAAATATCCTTGTCGAAGGTCGCCAATCGTATCAAAATGAATTAATATCCTCTGTCATTCCCAAGTGGGCGACATACAAATGTAAATTAATGTTATTGAAGCAAATGCATAAAGTTTTGGATGGTCTAATGAGATAACAAGATATCAAGCTCACAAAATTGCAAAGAGCTGCTAAGATGTGGTACGAATCTTTTTAAAAAAACTTAAACCAACTAGACCAATGTCGCTGGCGACAATGGCGAGATAACCCATTAGAAACCTTTAAAATTAAACAAAAAGTCAATTTTTTCAATGTTCAACGAGCTTATAAAAATTAAACCGTCAGAATTACAATTATTGTGTTAATTCTATTTTTAAATAAAGTATAAAATCGGTAAATCAATTTTAAATCGATAAACTAATGTTAAAATTTAATTTTCGGTCTATGAACGTTATTTGTAATATGAGAAAAAAGGACTTGGTTCTGGATCCGTGAAGTTTATATAGTAAACGTATATGTTTTTCATGTAGTGACGTATGTAATCAAAGATTGAAGAGTAAACAAAAGCAATTAAGATGCAAATTTTGATACAAAACGGGTTACTTAAAAGCTGTTTGTCTGTCGAAACCATCTTTATAAACCATAAACGACTCTGTAAAGACTACGATACAAAAATTCTTTATCGCACACCACATAAATTCAAAACTACAAAAAAATAATAAAGACAAAGCAAGCGACAACGGGCGGTCTCATCGCTTACAGCGATCTCTTTCAGACAACCAACATCTAGGAGAAGATTGTTTGATACATGACATACGCAAAACACATATTCAAGAGCGGTGAAATTGGATTACATGTTGTAAGACAGCAGCATCACGCTCAGAGAGGAGTAAAGAAGAGTAGGGAAGCAGTTAAAGTGACAAAGTATGATTTAACTTGTCTTAAAAGACTATAGGTTACTGAATACATAAATTGAAATTTAAAGAGTGTTGTCCTATGGGAATTATAGATGAATTATTAATTGACGAATTAAAGGACTGTAAGTACACCATTAAATTTAAAAAGCGGTTATTATCAGATAAAATTAAATAAGAATTCTGTTCTTAAAATTCTCTCTATTAATCCCGACTGACATTATGAACTTCTTTGTATTCTTTTGGAGTTATGCATGGTAAGTAGACACTAGAATTTTAAAGATTACTGAATGCTTTTCTGGGAAAAAATTTATGGTTTGATTAACCATTTTCTAGTTGAATATAGACGATCTCTATAATACATTATTTTTTAGGAACATAGGTTAATCATATTAAAGGATAATAATTCAATTAAATTAAATTAGAATATTTTTTTATAAGAATTTAATAACTTTTTTTGACTATGATACTCGTATATCGGTCGAAGGTATTCAAATAAACGCAAGGATACTTGATGCCATTAAAATCAATTAATTAATTTTTTATTGTTTTTAACTAAGTGGACTTAATGACAATTGGCATTTTGTACCAGTCAACCCAGTTGATGATGATTTGTGATAGGCACTAAATTACCTTCAGTAATTTAAACAGTAGGATATACTATGGCTGAATACATAATAAGATTTTAATTACACATATTTTTTTAAATACACATACTTATATACCTACATACATATATACACACATACATCATATTTACATACATACAACAAATGCATACATTGTTCTTGATGTTGAGGGAGAACTATTGATTAATTCGCCTCAAGTCTTGTTATAGTGATCACGGACGTACTTTAAAAAAAGGCCGTAGATTGGGTGCTTGTTTAATATCTTTAGGGACAGGAAGTTCCAGAATAGTGCAGCCTGAATAGTGAAAGAACAATGATAAAAATTAGTATTGTGCTGCAGAATTGCTGCACCTTGAGATTTTTAGATGAGCGAAGTATTTTGTCATGCGTGTCGCAGTCGTCCTGAAAACTATCCTTAAGATAAGACGGGGAAGACAGATCATTGAAGATAGAATGATATATTGAGAGAATTCTGGAGTTACGCCTCTATCGAATAGGGAGCCATTGTAGATGGCGACGTATTGTGAGATGTGGTCAAACTTACGCAAGGTAAATTCGTATCGGATACCTTTATATGTCAGATATGGATTATCCAACTCCACAGAATATTCATCAAGTGTGTCAAGTTTTGGGTATAATAAGTTATTTAAAATAAAATTATTAATTAATTTGGTATCTTGTGTAAGCCGTTGACCTAACTAAAAAAAAGCAACATTAGAGATTGGAATTCTGACCAAGATCATGCAGTTGACCCATTGAGGAACTAATTGATGACCATGTCTAGTAAATTTTTATTCAAATTAACCAATTATACTTTATGCCGCGAGTGTGATATTCGGGATGGTATAATATGTAGCGATGGTGAAAAAAAGCCCGTTCATTCTTAATAGATCGACTAGTGAAAAATAAATTAAGTTTTATTCTCACGAATTAGAAATTTGATTTAAAATGTACCGGCTTATCTCATGCACGTTTTTCGGGATAGCCGGGCGGTTTTATCACTAATAAGCGATTTCTTCTAGACAATCGGCTTTGTAGGAATTACAGATAGGTTGACAAGGCGGCGAAGGTGTACACATAATAGTAATGAAGGAGAAAAAAAATGAAAAAGTAAGTATGAAAGGTGGAGTGACGATATACGCAAAGTGGCTGGCAGCAGTTGGATGCGACGAGCCGAAGATCGAGCTCAGTGGCGTGC
>DWJK01005570.1:0-11064 GCA_018248815.1 Croniades pieria auraria
AGACTCCGAGTCACTACTAGAAATTCTAAATTAGAAAATTCCCATAGTATCCGACCCGGGATTTGAACCCAGGACCTACCGTTCGGCAGTCGCGCTTACAACCATTCGACCAGCGAGGCAGTCTAGCAGAACGGATAGTAAAAGAAGGAAATAGGAGGAAAAAACAGTAGTCGTACAATTTTTACTATTTACTTAACTTAAATAAACATTATAAATTTAAATATATGTATTCACATTTATAATTTGGAAATAGAATTAAGTCTTAATCGAACTCTTCAAAATGTTTTAGTATCTTCTGGCAAGTTATTATTGATTTTAATCCTCTTGAAGGAAGTAGTTTAATCAAGTTGGTACAAGTGATAAAGTCCTAATACTCGTACAAAATATTACACGTTCCTAACGGGACGCTTGCAAGACGATATCATTTTATACCTAGCTGCTAAACTGCCAATATTTAAGAGATAAGTTCGATACAAAACATGTATGGTGGTTACATATGATCACAGTTTTTTCATTGCGTATGGTATGGTATATTTACGAGGTAGCACATTTACATTCATATATTCTTAGACAAATATTTTAAATAGATGCAACTTAGAACAAAATTGTCTATAAATTATAATTGTCTACAATATGTGAAATTATCAGACACTAGTTTATCACCAATAGGTAACAAGTTCTGACAACATTCAACTCTCGAATATTCGTCAGTTTATAAGGCAGTTATGGCAATAGGCTCACCAGGCTTCCACGGGACTTCAACGTAACTGGTGAAACGTGGGATTGTACTACTCCTCTGCCTACCCCTTCGTGGATTACACCCGTGATGTTACGTTTTTGTTACGTTAGAAGGCAGTTATTGTACTCTCAGAAGTCTCTTATCGTTTACAATACCTAAGTGTACATAAAAGTCACGTGTAAACAAAAAGATACTTGTAAAAAAAAATGTAAAATACGTTTTAAAACTCACCGCTATTTCATCAGCCCTAATTTTTCTTTATTTTGTGTTGTTTGATGTATTAAAAGCACACGTTCACGCTGAATCGGCAGAGCTTACTGCCAGCTGCTATTTGTTCAACAGCGTCCGCACTGCAGTAGATACGAACCGCTGGCAGTACTTACTGCTCATTGCGCTACGATGGACTATAAGTGCTACTGCTCGTTAGCATATGCATCCGAGATATTTGGAACTACTCCACTGCGCGTTGTGAGGCTTCCGGTTACGCTCGGTATTAACGATGTCAGGCACCTGTAGGCTTATGCAATACTGAAGGCGTTAATGTATGATAATAATTATTATTATTTTTAATACATGATACATTCTATATATATAATAAAACTGATTGCTGTCTGTACATGGGAAATATATTTAAAAATTCGTCATGGGGTGCATTTATATACGCAAGAGAACTCAATACAATATTTTTTTTTATTTTGTCGGTATGTCTGTATGTTTGTGCACGCTAATCTCAGAAACGGCTTATCCGATTTGAATGCAGTTTCAGGATTATATTGTGATGGACTTCACTTAACATTTAGTGTTTTTTTTTTCATTTAAATCGGTTAACAAATAAGGAAGTTATCAATTTATTTTTTCAAAACTTACGAAATCTACGCGTATGAAGTCGCGGGCACAGCTAGTCAATAATATATATATATATGTACCTAAACACGTGTAAGAAATGTCATTAAAATCGTATCAAAGTGCTTTATAATATCGTACGTAACGTAAAAGTACCTATGTATCTATATACTAACGTGATGGCTACTATCAGCGCGCTTAAACAAACGCGGCTCAGCCACTTTGTGGTGATGATGATAAAATCTGTGTAATATTTGATTTCGGACTTCATGACGGTTAACAAACAAGACATACTAATTATGAAATAATAGTTGTTGTTATTATAAAATAGTTACCTATTAGGTGACGGATTGCTCGTAAACAAGATTTTTAATTTTTCTTTACACAAATGAATTCGCAGAATCCGCGTGGACTATCGTTCCCTGCCCGAGTCGTTGAAGGAGTTGGAGGAGGCTGACGAGATCAAGCGCAAGGCGGACAAGCTGCAGAAGGCCATCAATTCGCTGCAGAACACCGTCGACAAAATACAGGCTCCGAATATGCGGGTGAACATCCAACTCTCGTCTACATTCCTCATTGTTACTTGTTATTGGATTTGTGTAATAGTTTGCGACATTTCAATATTTTAAATGAAAAAATCGTGCTAAGTAAAAAAATTGTATGCTTATCGAGAAACAAAATATTAATCGAAAGAAAGTACGTGTCGTTTTTGCAAAATATCATAGAGGAAATTTCTATCTAGTTGATGTTTAGGGTCAAATACGTTTAATTTAGGAGTATGCCATCTCTAGAGAACATGGTAATTATGTTACGTTATTACATTTCACCTGCCATGATTATTTCAGGCGATGCAAAAACTCAACGAGGTGCGAGAGAAAGTGAACGCTACCAACGAAGCGTTCGTGGCCGCGCGGAAACGAGCCCACAAGGCCAAACTGGCCTTTGAAAAGGTTCGCTCATTGTCATTTCTTTGTTAAGTTACAAATCCATCTTATCACACATCCATTTATCAGCTTTTAAAAGTTTACTGCTGGACGGAAACCACCTCTAATCGGCACCTCGCCATAGGGGGTTCCGAGGGCAACATGTATTCCTATTGCAGCATGCATCGTACATCGCGTATAAGATACGTAAATCGATTTCAGAACGTATATTTATGTGCAGGTAAAGAAGGAACGTCACGACAAATTCGTCGATTGTTTCGAACACGTGGCCAACGAAATCGACGCCATTTACAAGGTGAATAAATGTTTTACAACTATATTCATAAAATATGAAACATTTGTGGCATTTTTGTATCGAGTGTGTGAACACAAACACATATATACCGTGGCTCGTGCGCCGCCGCAGGCGCTGGCCATGAACCAGTCGGCGCAGGCCTTCCTGGGGCCCGAGAACCCCGAGGAGCCCTACCTGGACGGCATCAACTACAACTGCGTGGCGCCCGGCAAGCGCTTCCAGCCCATGTCCAACCTGTCCGGCGGGGAGAAGACCGTGGCCGCGCTCGCGCTGCTCTTCGCCATACACAGGTGACGTCTCGCTGACCTTGACTCTCGCCTTCGTTTGGTTAATACAATTTTAATACCGCAGCCGAAACCACCGAGCTGGATGGCCGCCATGGCCGAGCGGGATTGTGATTCGATGCTAAACAAACGCCAACAGAAGGTAGTGACACTTATGTCCGAAGATTCCATGGTATTGTGAAATAGCCATACCACATACCTTTCTCTAAACATTTTAATATCACACATATTCCAAAAAAATCCTTAAGAGTCGCGACAACTTTTAATTTTGCTGCACATCTTTAAGGGACTTTGATTTTCAAATATTAGGATATAACACAGATCTCTATTATTTGCTAAAACGGCTTTTCTAATAAACAATTGTGCTGCAGCTACCAGCCAGCGCCCTTCTTCCTGCTGGACGAGATCGATGCGGCGCTGGACAACACCAACATCGGCAAGGTGGCCTCCTACATTCGCTCCAAAAAGGGCAACCTGCAGACCATCGTCATCTCGCTCAAGGAGGAGTTCTACGGCTGCTCCGACGCACTCATCGGCATTTGCTCCGAGGTGAGGCATCCGCGGCATACTAATCATTTTGCATTACATTAGCCAAATTTTGTTAAGAAGTTTTATCGAGAAGAAATCGATTATTATATATTGACGGCAACAGGTACAAAGTACCATTTGATGTTCTCAGCATCACTCATGCTAGTGTTTTCCTGTTGCAGCCGGCCGACTGCCTTGTAAGTGACGTCATCACTCTAAGCCTCGAGAACTATCCAGACTAGGTGCCGGGTTTATCTTTAATTTGTTATATTATTCCAATTTCCCCGTTTAACATATTGAAATATTTGTAAGTGTTAAGAATACCATCTATAAATAAACGTCTTTTATTTCCTCACCGATCATAAACACCTTCAACACAAGTGTTGAATAAAATGGAATGTATTTTGGTACGAACTTGATGGACTTGTCTACCTGGCAGCGTGTACATATGCAAGTAAATTTTAATCATGAGTAAATATGTACAAAATCTATACAGCAGCATGTGCCTCCGGCACCTTGAGAGGAGCAGCTTATATGCATATAGTCATATATTAGCTTATAAAATGATGACTGGGGTAGTATTGCCTTTGAGTGCTAAGTAAGGGAGGTGTAGGCTAGGCTCCCAGCCAGGAAAGATATTTGCGGGATGAGAATAAGAGTTCGTTCTGTGTGGCTGTAACTTTATAGGTATTAATGCCGTTTATATGTGTTTATTCCTGCAATGGCTGCTTTACCAGGGGCTGGGGCTGCTTATTAAAATTACTACATATCAGAATAAAGATATTTTCATGTAGTTAAGAAAGAAAACTCATATTATGTATCGACCTCTTTATTTACAATAAAATATATACTATATTACAATACGGAATAAGTATCGTATGTATACCAGGTAGGCGCCACTGTCCTCAACACTCCAGCGTCGCTCCACCGCCGCCGGGCGGCTTACAATTCCAATGTTCCTCACTCAAACGATACTTATCAATGAAGGCATTATTATATTGCATTTCTCGTTGATTGGTCCATATTTAAACATCAAAACTTGCAAAGAAACCAACATGGTCAACTTAACAGTAGCAAGTGTCCAATAATCAACAATGGTGTGTACGCAATGCACACCACAGTACACAACCGTACCACGGACTACTTAGCAGTCCACCGCAGAGCGCGACACTAACAATATGTGAAATTCCATACATTATAATGTTACTACACTTCGTGTATAAGAGCTACACTTGATTTGTCTACAATGCAATAACGCATAGATCTATAACATATTCTAGTCTGTATGCACATTATTCCTACATAAATCTGTTGGCCAACTGTGTGACAACATAACGTATTTTTAAATCTGTATTTGCACATTGCACAGATATAATGTTGAAAACACATTTAATATTAAAAATATATTAAACGATTTAATTTTTTAACAAGGAGTCAACAACGAACTGGAAGCTCATAAAAAATTAAATATAAGAAACACTTCATTAAAACGTCACCGCTAAATATTAGGGGCTTTTCCTACATACGGCTGGCGCGCTCGTAAAAGTATACAGGCGGAGTTGGCTGCATCCACATTGTGTTATCGACCCGCTAGTTTTCCACGTAATAAAATTCATACTATCTACATATTATACTAGATTAACAAAAACTTATCGTACGAAAAATTTACAATAACCACAGCGACGGCCGCAGGGACGAGCGTCGGTAGGCAAACGAGAGGGATACCGTATCCAACTCTGACGTAATCAAACTCTTAGGGTGTTAGGAAAAAATCATAGTTTGACATAGACATTAGGTACATAATGACCAATTGGCATAGTTTTCTCATCACCAACACAGATTATCAATTTTAAAATATTAATATTAAGTGTCAGTGTGCATTGTACAATTTATGTCTGAATTTCATTTATAAATCACAATCTATTTGTAATCATTCCCAGAAAGCACGACAAACCCCTGTACAACTTTAATATAAATATTATTACTTGCCAAAATCACCTCACATTAACTATATCCGCCTAACAATATTCTCTATTGTCCCTCTATACTCGCTACACGAGGTTGGCTCGTTCGACATCAAACGATCGTCTCTGCGGCATTTTAACTTATGCAATTAATAATAAAAATTAAATAACATCTCTAATATCACTAACTACTTCATATATATCATATATATTACATTCACATGTGAATATTTGACGTTAACCCTTTTTGTTACAGAAATTGCCGGCCCGTAATCAACTACTATTACCGTAGTATACGCAAATCGGCATAGGCTGTTTTGTTTGCAATAAGGTCACTCTCTGTTTCATGGGACGTATAGTATAACTCGGGGATATATAGGTGTGATGTTGTAATGAAGTTCTATTCAAGGTCAATGCGGTTGCATTGATACAACGCGGTATGGCTCCACAGTCCAGTCCATCACCAGTATTCTATTGGTCTTTGATATCACATGTTTTTTATGATTTCCTTTAACATTTAAATATGCGTATAACTATATGTGGCTGTTAGATGTAGTAGATGCGTTTTTTGTGAACTTTCTAGGCATTTCACTACGATGCGTAAATAAGTTATCGAATTAGTTTTTTCTATGTATTTGCACATCGCAAGTACGGATGAAATTATTTATCGTTCTGATTAAACGTGTAATAATTTTTTGATATCGTACGCATCCAGGCAACGGTGACTACCCGTCGTCGGGAGGCTCGGCCCCACTCACTGCGCCTTCCATCGGTAGGAGCACCCACCTAACTAAATGGTTTTCGAAAAGGTCTCAAATATTAGCATACCGCCGCGCGGGGGTCCGGTCGAGGACCACTTCGGAGGCCTAGAACCAAGGAGGGGAGGCCGTCGGCAGAGCGGAGGCTCGGAGTCGCACGAGGGCGGCGCGGCGGGCGCTAGGCGGGGTCGCGCGGCGGCGCCGTGCTGAAGTAGGGCGCGGAGTGCGGCTGCAGCAGCGTGCGGCACACGCCGCACACGCGCGCCGGCGCGCCGCGCGGCCCGGCCGCCACCGCGTGCGCCGCGCACGCCGCGCAGAAGATGCGGCCGCAGTGCCGGCAGTGCACCTGCGCACCGCCCGCGCCGGCGTCCGGTAAATGTCTAACTTGCCGATTACGGGACCGACCCCGATTCGCAGACGTTTCTGGACTACTTTTACATGTAAAAACTGTATTTAATAATCCTGTCTTTTAGAACCTAACCGATAAAGTAAACGATCTCGAGTACCCGGCACGGTGACGCGTTTTCGACGGGCATTCGATCCCCCCGTGATACTGATCATCCAGAAAATGAAACGTTCCGAACGAGTGCGAGGAGGTTACCTTTTTCTTACTATTCAGTAGCGGCACGTGGCAGGAGGGGCACTCGTTGACGTCCTCGTCGTGCTGCCACCGCACCTCCGTGTCCGCTTCGCGTATCCGTTGCAGCTGAACCTGTAATGACGAACTCGTTCATTTCATACCTCCCATTTGACTTGAAAGTGCGTAGAGCCTGTACAGTGGACATATTTTACATTAATAATTACAATTAGAAACGAGCTGAAATGCACCAAAAATAATAGAAATAAAAAATGGATATAAAAGAAAATATAAATGGATTAACTTCACAGAGTAATAAATAGATAACTAATATTATGGTCACTAACAAACTAAACGACGATATCTATTTTTGCCTGTCAATTTTAAAGACATTTTCATAACATTTTGTTGATGCTCCAAAACAAAATTCACAAAAAAGATACGAGAAATACCTGCAATGATTGTGAAAGTCGCACGAAGTCCTGTTGCACCTTCTCGCTATTGTCCAGTTCCTGCTGCAGCACCAACACCCGCGACCGCACCTCGGCCACCTCGGTTTGTAGACGTTTCTACATAAACACACGCTTTTATTAACATGTATACGATATACGTTTTACTAATGCTTTCGTAGACTGTAAAACTTAGGTACTGCTCGTGAATGGAAATATGTTAAGAATGAGCGCGAGTACCTTATCTTCTAGTAGCTGTTCGATCATATCATTGGAGTGTCGTAATTTATCAGCCAACTCCTTCATCTGTTCCCGTTCGGTCTGTAACCGGTCCAGTTCTTCTCTAAAATAATAAAAATCGTGTTATAACTACTGAGTAGGACATGATCATCACCATCATCATCGGTATGTCTCATTGTCGGTTCACTAATGGACATGCGTCCCTAGAACGAGCGTACTGTGGATCGCAGAGCACGAACTCGTGCAACGCGTGCGTTGTTGCTGTTGATGTGATCATATGAACTTCCATAATTTTTGAACAGACACTATTTTAACGGTTTTAAATGAAAACAAGCCAGGACTCGAGGCGAGTTACAAATTTCAACAATTTTTAATTCATTGCTTAACGTTTCACTTATTATTAACGAAAAGATCGGCAACGGAATAAAATCAATAGTTTTTCCAGTGCAAAACTCGAACGGCAGCGTCGGTGTCGCTACGCATGCAACGGTTTCGAGAGTCGACACGAGCACGCATACGTTAATGAACGGCTACAAGGAAGGGTAAGCGAGGGAAATAAGTGTAGGAGCGGCTGACGTGGCGCGCTGCAGCCGCGCGCGCGCGTCGGCCAGCGCGTCGTCCCGCTGCAGCAGCAGCGCCGCGTGCGCCTGCAGCTGCGCGCGCGCGTCGCGCTCCGCCGCCGCAGCGCGCTCGCCGCCCAGCCGCGCGCCGATCAGCGCCTCGCGCGCGCGCAGCGCCTGCACCTGCAGCTCCTGCGCACGCCGCACTCTGTACGCTCCCGTTCTGCGCGACCCACCGCTCTACCTTACGAACGTGGCCCGTCGAAGCCGCGAAATACTTCTTATTTTGATTTGTTTACGTTCAAATAATTCTTTAGTCAAATTAGTGTACAAATTATATTACTACGTGTGTGCGTACGACTACGTCTAAACATTCATTACCTCGACGTCGTCGGGCAAGTCGATGATTTCATTCTGCATATCCGCTGCACTCTTAAGATATTCGCCTATTAAATATGCATTATCTTGTTCTAAACTGGAAAAAATAAAACATACTTTAGGTCGAAGTCTACGTAATTTCAATAATTCAAAGGCGATCATTTCAGTTTGCGGGCCGTCCGGGTAGCACGAGAGCGCTCCGAGCGCGTGGTACCTGTCGAGCTTCTTCTGCAGCGTCTCGCGGTCGACGGTGAGCACGGTGACGCGCTCGAGCGCGCGGCGCTCGGCGCGCTCGGCGGCGGCGCAGCGCTCGGCCAGCGCCGCGCGCGCCGCGCCCAGCTGCGCCGCCAGCTCGGCCAGCCGCGCGCCGCCCGCCGCGCGCTCCGCCTGCCACGCGCGCACCGTCTCGTCGTGCACCGCCTGCACGCCCTCCAGCTCCTCCGTCGCCTGCACCGCGCCGCCCGCGACCTCTTTACTCTATGCTCGAGCGTTTATCGATGTTCATCGGTTACGTATCAAATTTAAATATAACGAACGGAAGCACGCCCAGTCCTCTTTATTTTTGGTGACCGAAATTAATAAAATATACCAAAGTTCCTAATTAATATCCTTTAATTTATCGTATTCGATAGGACTGAGAACGTGAACCCGACGAAATCTTTCAAAAGCTCGTTTAGAGAAATGCTAATTTCCCGCCAATATTTTAATTCAAAGTTTAAACCTGACTACGGCAGCTCAAACAAAAAACCGCAGCGTGCGCGTGCGCGGCGGGCTCACCAGTCGCAGCGCGAGCTCGAGGCGCGCGGCGCGCTCGCGGGCGCTGTCGGCGCGCGCCTGCTCGCCCACCAGCTGCCGCTCGTAGTTCTGGCACATGTCGCACGACCGGCTCTCCGCTGCGCACACCACGTTATCGACTCGTTGCAATAGATTATCATTACAATCGATTTTACTACAATGTCATTGCATTGGACGAGCCATTCTCTTTATCAATCACAGACTCGACTCTCAAACTTAGGAGAATTTGATATCTCATTTCAAAGGAGCCAAAACAACGTAAAAAATATCGCTTTAATATGATTTTATTCGAGCAAGTCTAATTAAAGTCGGAGGATGCAAAAATGTACTAGGAGCTTACGTTTGGTAAAATATCATAATGTATTCGATTTTAAGCGGCATAGATAGCATTATTGCTAAGTTAAAGTCAATATCATTTACCGGGTTCCGTTTTGGCGTCACCGCTTGATCCTGTTCCGCCGCTCGACTTTGATTTCTACAAGTCATAATATCAAACACACTTTAAATTCAATTGGCTTAAATACGCATTAAATATAAAACGATTTTATTTAGTGAGGTAATTAATATATATTGTCTTACCGTCTCTTGGAGCTGCGCATCTGTCTCTCGCAGTTTGTTCTTCAAGGCAGATATTTCCATTTCTAGCGGTTCGATTATTGACCGAAGCAGCTCGCTGTCCTCCGCATTCTGCATAACGTGATTAAATCTATAAGTCTCGGTAAAGAGATATACACATACATATGTATTATAATATACTGCTTATTCAACTGACCATAGATTCAAAAATATATCTGATAAAAACGTATATTTAATATTACACTCGTAAAACCAATGTTTTATTTTAATATGTACATCTATTTATTTCTGACATCGAATAAATCATATGATTGATGATCTAAATGACAGTATAATTATTCTTATGAAAGAAATAACAGGATCTGATGATTACACCGCGATATATCACCGTCATGATCATGAATACTGGTTGAGAGTGATAAGAGCAAAGTAGAGAAAGGAGCAAATAGAGTAAACAAAGAGTGACCTTCTTGGCGGGCTGCTCGGGGTCGGAGTCGGCGCCCAGCTTGCGCGCCAGCTGCCGCACGAAGGTGGCGGGCGCCAGCGACACCTCCTGCCACAAGCGGGATGTTACACGTATCATTATAATATAATATTACACCACTCGCCATAAGGACTTAGGGAGATCTATCAATGTTGATAATTAAAAAATCGGCATGGAAAGTTCTATGACATGGTATGAATAGCGGAGTTGTGGTATGTACGGAGCGCAGTCGGTTCGCGCGCGAGCGTGGCGGCGCGCCTTGCTAATGAGCTCCTGTACTCGATAACGTTAGGCGAACTATACAGAAACATGATATTACTACATTTGTTCATTTATTTCACTGAATGAAACGATCGCCACCGATCGGTACAGTAACAGTAAAGGCATCATTTACATTCGACAAAATTATCGTCTCTATACAAAACAATCAAAATATTACTACAACAATCTATATATATAAAAATGAATTGCTGTTCGTTAGTCTTGCTAAAACTTGAGAACGGCTGGACCGATTTGGCTAATTTTTGTTCTGAATTATTTGTGGAGGTCCAGGGAAGGTTTAAAAGGTGAGTAAATATGAATAAAATGCTAGGAAGATAGTAAAAACAATAATTTTGTTTTCCCTTAGAAACTATTCCTACCTGTCAAAC
>DWJK01005571.1:0-11064 GCA_018248815.1 Croniades pieria auraria
TCTCAATATGGGAGGAGACTCATATTCCAACAGTGGAATGTTAATGGGTCGATAAAAAAAAAAAAAAAAAAAAAAATGAAGAGAAATAGTAATATTTTATATTGAGTATTTAAGTAAGAGTTATGGAAATCAAAATGTGGATATAATGAGAGGGTGGCTAGTAGAATGGTGGTTGACCATAACTGGTGAGGAGATTGTGGGACTAATTCCTACCTAAAACAATGCTTGTGTAAATTCAACGTGTGTTTATTGGGTCTGGTAGCAACATAATATGTTAGCTGTCTGACCACCATAGTATAAAGCTGGTGATCGAATGATTTTGTGTGTGAATTGTTCCAACATATTGTTATACACTAAAGAATCAAATCAATTGATAAAATGTATATAGGCATGTATTTAAATTTACCAAAAAGTTACAGAAACACTGTAAACCATACAAATATATCTCATTATATTAATTAAAATGTACCATACATGTCACACATAAAACAATTAAACTACATTAAAGTAATTTCTATAATTACCTTGCTTTTGTGATGTCACAACAATTTTGCAATGACTACAACAATTTTATACGAATACTGGACAGTACTAACAACTAGGTACATTTGTCTTATAGAAAAAACTCCAATACTGCAAGCATTTGTGTCTTCATCTATGCCTAACAGCAATTGTCATATATTCAAAGATCAAAACTCTCCATGAGAAGAATAAGCATTACAAAACAACTTATCATCAGATCTGATAATTTTTTGTCGAGTCTCATTAACAATTTTATGTTCAATAAGTTTACAGATTCACATTTACAGTTATTCCCCAATCTTTACAAACACCCTGGGCCTTGAGAACACTTTAATGCCCTCTTCTAGCTTGGCCAGTTGTTTCTCCAGTTCCATTTTCCTGTTCCGCATTCTCAATGTATCAGTCTTCACTGGCATTTTGTTAAGCTCACTTACTAGTTCTGCGAAGCCTGTAAAATGGGAAACTCAAGATAATAACCAGAATGTGTTTAAAATACACAACTGGGAACAGGTTTAAAAAAATTTTTAACATCAACATCATTAGCTTTTTTATTGTTAAAATGTTGGGGATCAATCACTCACAATGAGAAGGGTTTAATCCATAGACTGTGATGATCATCTAGTGTGTGTTTCACAAGTTTAAATTTAACAATGTTATATATTCCATCTGTAACGGACTGAACAACAGCCATAACATGTTTGGTGGTAGAACTTACCATATGCAATTTCAAGAGAGCAAGAGCAAAGGAAATAGCAAATAATACAGATAAACTACTTCTTAACATCAGTGAATTTAGCCAAGCCTTACAGTATGTTCCCATCAGGGCCATAACTATTTCAACAGTAGTGGTTAAATTAGAAGGTGAAGTCTACCAGGTAGGTATAAATTATATTTATATGAATCAGAAGATCAAAGGTTTTAACTTACATATTAAAGTCAGCAATATAATATGCCCATGGTAAAATTTGAACAGTGTATTAGTTTTACCCAAAAGAATCATTAAATTTCAGAAGATAAGAAAAATACAGACTGTTTCTAAGCATTCGAAGGGTTTCCTTTCTCTCCACGTCAGGCAGAGTGACATGGCCAGCTGGGCAAACAGTCTGGTCGTCATCAGCCTTCACTCCATCAGCTTCCTTAGGCCCAGAGTCCTTCCTTTCTCTGAGATATTTCGGTAGAACTCCTTTCTGGTAACCTATAAAGAAGATAGCCCAAATAATTACTTATTTTTAGTCCTGAGATTAATTTAAAAAATTATAGTGAACGAAGTTCACATAAATACTTTCTGTATGATGCATTTTAAAAACGAATTATAATTTCAATTCTAAATAGAGATTCATTTTTAATTTGCATACCTGTAGGCAGATAGGGATCCTTGTCTTTCCTCTCAAGAATGGCATTGATTCTGGTACGGTTTTTATCTTCCATCAAATCATCACCAACTTTCTTAGGACTGTGTGGTAGCGCAGAGGGACTGCGGTGCCGGCCAGTATCTCCACTTGCCTTCATTTTAGCTTCGCTGTCCTCTTCTTTTGTAGGGTACAACATGGTCAACTTTGTGCTTTCCACTAGCTTTTGTGCAAGATTAGACTCTATAGTCTGACATCCAATATCTCTTAACCTACCCGAAGATTCAGAAGACTTGACATCTTCTTCTCCAGGTGCATCTGGAGACTTTGAATGTCTTAACTCTTTCCGTTTCAGGAACTCAGCCATGTCACCTTTTTTTATTCGTACATCATTAAATTTTTTTCGGGTGTTAGCTGACTTCCCAACATTTAGAGTGACTTTTCCACTTTTATTTGATGGTGAAGATTTCACTTGACCCAATGTGTTTGTAGCTCCTATAGAACTAGTGAGTCTCGGTGGATGAACAGGTTTCAATGTGTATTTGGGTTCTTTTGGTGACTTGCTTTGTATGAATTTGAGTTGCTTCATGTTTTCTTTAATGAAATTCTTTTTTTGGTCCTTTTCTGAAAGTTATAAAAGTTTTGTTGAACAAATTTCGAATTGTATGAAGTTGACGATTGTGGAAACTGTTTGTGCTTGTAAGCAACACTTGCTGTGTTATGATCGAGATTAAAGAGAGCGACAGATAGTTACACTAAGGTATTAGTCATTACTTCAGGGTAGTAACTTTGGTCCGCTATATGTGAGATTATTCCTATTCAGAATTTAATACAAGTACCTATGACTGCAGGCTGCAATTGCCATTTAATACTTAATGGCCTAAATACTCACTTAATTCGATAAAAAAAAAAGAGTATAAATAATTTTAAACAAAATGCACATATTTATTTCTCATAATAAAAAAGTTTTATGAGATGGTAACTTTTGGAGAGAATAATATCTACATGTTTTACAGTATTATTCCATCGTAACACAGTTATGGTATTCTTAGTGATCAATGTATTATCAGACAGTTCAAAATCAAATATAACGAAACAATAACACTCACTTGGTTCAGGAAATATACCTTTCAACGTATACATTATTTTAAAACGATAAGTTATATTAAGTAAAGAATACACTCATCATTTAGCATCCATTCTAAATATACTTTCCTAGATAATGAAAAGGTTCATTTTTCACTTCAAATATTACACAAAAAATAAATTCTATATATTATTATCTTATATTTTGCGCTCGGTTTTTGTCGCTTTTACTTTTTAAAACTCCTGTCAACGGTTTGAACTATAGACATCATTGTTTCTGGCCACTGCTGACTGCTAATTCATATATACGTTTTTGTACTAAAATAATGGTAAATAATTAATTTAAATATTATTTAGGTGTTTTAAATGTGTTTGGAGAATTAAAGATCCACAAGAGTAGCTATGTTTACATTGCCTAGGTGAATAATCCTCTTGTCATAAAAGTATTAAGCAGGGCGTCACCTTCGCCTTCATGTTTTAATTTTTTTTGCTCAACACACAACAGATATCAGAAAATGTTACGGAAAGATCTTCGCTAACATCAGAAACACTTAGGATGTGCAAACCAAATATATTAAACGTAATGAGCAGCATTGTAATTAGAGCTTGTATAATTGGTTCAAAAACCGTTATTAAGTTAATATGTACAGAATTTTAATAAGTCTTTTGAGTTTAAAAAATAATCAATTGAATTACTTTCAATGAACCTCTGTATGGTATTGATATTTTATCAGAGTGATATTGCGATAAGTCTAGGTGGTTATGGATATGATAATAGATAATCCTTATCTATATAAATAAATTAGTTTTTGCTAAAATAAACACTATGTTACCACATATGCAAACGTTTTTTTAATTACTTTATGCCATTTTATCAATCAAATTAGTGAACTGTCAAAATATGTTCTCTCAAATTGTGTATTTCTTTTTTGTATACTATTGTTGTTGTTTGTTAACAATTAATAATTAATTATAACCATGAGCATTGCTAAACCTACTCCATCTACGAGTAAATACCGTTTGTCGAGGCGCGGCAAGAAATTGCAGATGTCTGATGATCAGAGGATCTTATTGGCGTTGCCCAAAGACGTGCCAGAGAGAACTTGGTAAAAGGGAATATGTTCCCATTTCCTCAAGTTTGCTTCACC
Organism: Croniades pieria auraria; assembly: GCA_018248815.1. Lineage (NCBI taxonomy): Eukaryota > Metazoa > Arthropoda > Insecta > Lepidoptera > Hesperiidae > Croniades > Croniades pieria. The sequence continues at coordinate 4,106 of DWJK01005571.1, forward strand.
ATACATATTTTTTTAATTAATTATTTATTGCTTGAGGACTGTTCAGTGTTTCCTGATGTAGGTGTAGGGCATTATCAGGTATTATATGCATTCCTTGAATGGCAGTTCCAGTTCAAACAAAAAAGTATTTTATTCAGTGTTACGTTGTAATTGATATTAAAAAGTAATAAAGGTTACTTTTGTTTGTGAAGCGTTTTAGTGAAAAAAATAATTGGATGCCTTAAAGGATAAACACAAGTTACTTTTTCCCAAATTAGGGTCAAAATATATTTAACAAGTAACAAAACTTAACTTTAAGCTTGAGTAGCTTAATTTTGTTTCACATCAGCAGAAATTTGTGATTTTAGGGCTGAAATCCTCCAAAAGGAAGAGAACGACCTTATGATATTTGATATCCGAGAAGAGATAATAGAGGGAGCTATGGATATCTGCTACGTGAAGTACATGGAAAGACAGAACGTGGTGTTCACAGCATATTGCGCTGAACAGTCGTGGCTTAAACTTATTCATTGGTATTTTACGCTAATTGCCTTTTTACTTTTTCGTAAGGCTGTAACTGTGTTTTAAAGTATTGCAATTGCAACAATTATCGTGTTAAATTGTATATATTCTGGCTAGGCGGGTTGACAGGTCTACGAGTGACTGTAGTTAAAAACTGATACGGATAGGGCGGGAAACGTTTCTTGAGGGAGATCTATGTATTGTTACGTATGGGTACGTAGATTGGCGGCTGGAAACGATGCAACGTACTGTACAGCGTGACGAATCAAAGATGCTCTCAGAGTGCACAAACTGTTTCTTTACTCTCTATTATATCGCTAGTAAACGCAGAAATCGCTTACTTTTATCGCTTGTTGAACCCCTCTTAATCGTTTTCAGAAATGTTCTGTCTCGTACCGCAGTGCCCACACAGCTTATATATCGTTTACGCGGCTTCTGGTGAATTCGAAAATGTTCGACAACTTTATAGAAAGCAAGCTCCGCCCACTCGCCGGCCGTATTATTTTTGTAAACAATTGCAGACGCCAAGCGATAACCGACCTGAAGGTCCGATTTCGCTTGCCATGTTCAATACTTTCTATGTATAGATACTTATATGTAATACATTACGAACAAAGAAGTTTCGAGATTCGTCTGTAATACCTAATACTCTTATATGTATACTATCGTCCGTAACAGTATGTTCTGCATTGAACTAAAAGAGACTGATGATAATCGTATTAACATTTTTCAGTTGGATCTCTTCCTACTTGTAGGGATACTGCACTACTCTGCTAATGGCAAACTTTTGCTAACCAAAATTAGCTACTCGCTGCTCGTAGTTTGTACCGTCGCATAGGTACTAAATTGAATGCGTGCACATTGACGTGTTCACTTGTGGTTGTGGTTTACTAGTGGGGCGCAAAAGGTGTCTTGGATAAGGAAACTACGCGTGTAATGTCTGTGATGTCGGTCTTTAATGTATTACATTCGTCGCATTGGTTACGAGAATCATACATTAAAGGTCACATAGTTAAACATAGTTAAACTCGTACTTACAGGTTTGAGACTCATTATTTCTTTGCCTTTTAATTTATTAACGAAAATTGTCACGTCTTTAAAAATATTACGTGCTGATGGGGAGTCACAACTGCGTGGTTGTATGAAGAGATCAATGAATGTAGAAGAAGGACGGTAGATCTGTAAGGATAGAGATATTTGGCACTCGGTGCTGTCTGCTTATCCCATAAGGGATCTGACAAGTAGATTTGTATTTATGTAAAAAGTATTTATCTTAATAAGAGCCTACCTATAAGGTACTTCTTCCGTCACGACCCCGGCGAAGATCCCAGCGCGTACCCGCCCTGTTTCATTCCCAAACGAAACGAATCTTGGATTCCCGATGAGATGCCCGATCCCTCTCCCAAGGATACCTTGTGCAAGCAAGATCTGAACGTCGTAGAAGAGATATCTGAAGAGAAGTTGAAGAAATGGCTCAGCAGCTCTTCAATCGACATGCCGGTGATTGAAGAAATACCTCAGGAATACTGGTAGTAGTTTTTGCTACAATACATGAGTATAGTAGTGATTTAGAATTCAGGTGCCCACCATTTTTTGGGTCTAAGGTTTGGCTTGGCGAGCACCTGTTTACAAAAATCTCCTTTTTAATATTAAGTGTTATTTACTCAACTTTCTGTAGCCGTAAAGAAAACCACAAGGAAACTTGGTCACTAGATTCGTCCATAATGTTCTTTAACTTGTGTAACACCTTCCAACGTGCATTTGACCACTGTGACAGACTGTGGTTTAAATCTTCTCATTCTTAGAGGAGATCCTTCTAACAGTAGAAGAATAAAATATTTTATTATTAAATGTTTCTTGACTATTTGTACGCATAAATGTACCGGCTAAGCTCACGTAAATTTTTCGGGATGGTCCAACTGATTTCCGACCTGTACAAGGTCCTTCCTCATGAGCTCCCGCTCCTTACAGCGCCGTCGCGACCTCGCTGCAAGCGGCGGGAGCTCATGAAGAATAAAAGTATTGATGATTATGGTCGTGGTATAATGTATGTAAATTCATTGAGTTACATTTTTATCTTATGTTTCATCATATAATGAGGACGAAAATTACAATATTCATTCCTCAGGTTTCCAGGCAAAGTTTACTGGCCACACAGTGTAGTAGAATCCGAAGAAAGGCTCTCGAAGACCATAAGTTATGTAAGTTAATTTCGATATAAGTATACTAAAAACTTGCCATTAAATTGAACCCTTGGTGTAGAGTCTGCAAGTGAGAAGATTTTACTTTTCATTGAGTGTCTTGAAGGATAGCTGGCTCAGAGCAAGGAAATGAGGCTTCAAGACTAATAATCTTAAATTCAGTATCAGTCACTACTGCTTAATTCGCTCTGTCTGTTGATAAAGTAGCGTGTAAAGATTGCGTCAATAATTTGAAATTAATGAAAGTAACTATAGTGACTTATTTCACGTCTACGAACGATGCTTTGATGTTAGTATCAAAGTAATAATATTGTTAGCGATCTAAAGATAAATTGTTTTGCATAACCGTTCTCATTCGGAAAGGAGATTAGTGTCTTTTAGTGGAGTAACGAAACTTAATTTGTAGTTGGAGTTTAAATAACGATTCAAAATGCTTTGGGATAACGGGAACAATTTGAGCAATATATCAGTTAAATATTCCAAAAGTGAAATGATAAAAGGGCCAAAAAAGGTACAAAATAAATTTTTGAAATAGGTACTAGAGTATCTTGGAAATATCAATGTCTTGACTGCCTCGTTGGTCGGGTGCTTGCAAACGCGACTGCCGATCGGGAGGTCCTGGGTTCTAATCCCGGGTCGGGTACTATTGGATTTTTCTAATTTAGAATTTCTAGTAATGACTCGTAGTCTGGATGTGTGCCCGGTGAATGGAAATATTTTATTAACCTATTCCATTATGGGACTTAAACGTAACTGGTGAAACGTGGGGATGTACTGCACTCCTCTGCCTACCCCTTTGGGGCTTACAGATGTGAAGTTACGTTTTTTTATCAATGTCTTTCAAATGTGCGTAAGATGACCATCGAGGAAAGCTTTAAGGGGGTAGACAACCACATGTATCGAACTTGTTCCGTTAGAATTCGCGGGTATCTTTTAGAATATCTCTACTCTTTGATAAGAGTAGTACTATACCATAAATTGTTTACATTTATACGAACAAAACAGATGTAAGATATGTGATCAATCAAATTTAAATCTCGAAATGTGTCCCGTGTTTCCCGGAACTTCGAAATCAATATTTTTTATAGTTTCAAAATTTTCAGGGCACAACCGATAGTCCTACTCCAGATTCCAAGACGAACCTTGGAACCGAGAGCGAGGTGCTGCAGAAGGTAACAGACTATAGCGCAGAGGTACTATCAGCAAAGGTGAGCACAGTTAAAATCTATATTCGGCGATCTCTTTGCTAAATTTCCTTATTTTTAACATACATATGTAAAAACCAAGAGTAATGAATATTATGAGTTTTGATAGATAAGAATAACAAAATACACGGAAAATTACATATTTTCGTTTCAGTGACATTTGTGTTATCGACTTTTCCATAACTTTATACACTCGTATGCGCATGTAGGTAAGAAATATAAAAATAAATGATTAGTTTGATTTTGTTTTCCAGGAATCGGCATTTAGTACCTTGAAGACCACAACACCGGTGGATGGATCGTTACAGGGCGCCGGAGATTTTATTGTTGACAAAATCAAGCCTAAAAAAAAGTTTATGGAGAAAAGCAAATTGTTCAGCAAGCCTAGGTAGCCGAGTATGATTTATCAATAATATATCCATGTTATTCTTCCCATTTTATGCTGTGCATTAAATCAAATTGTTTAAGCAGATTCTGTCGATGTGAAAGGCATTCGTGGTAGCATCGTGTCTCTAAGTGATTGATACGTGGGAGGATAATTCTGTGTATTTGCATACTTTTTAGTACACCTAAGTTATGTTCTATAAAAAAAAATATAATAATAATCGACCCATTTGTCATTTCACTGTTGGAATATCGGTCTCCTCTCATATTGAGAGGGTAAAGGCCATTAGTCTGCCACGCTGGCCAAGTGCGGGTTGGCCGACTTCACACACCTTAGATTTTTTTTTATGCCATCATTATGTAAAGTTATGTTCTAACATTGCACAATGATGGCCTAATTGTTTAGATATCAGCAGCCTACTTTGGGGGTGTATACGTCCCTGGTACGTACATATGTACATAATGTACATAAATATAGATTAAAAAATTTAAGAGGTGTTTTGCTGTTGATGTTTCATCACCTATAAGGGCCTGGGAAACCTTCGTCTGGACGTCTTCCTGTAACATTCTTTAACTCACAATTGGGTAACGCGGTAGACTGTGATCGTAACCTTTCTCATTCTGAGAGGAGATGCGTATGCAGAAGATGATGATTTATCTTCTATGGGATTAAATAGTTGTGTTTAATCTGTTGTATCATTTTCTGACAGATAACAATAAAAACAAAATTTACTTTTAGTATGCTTGGACGTTCGAAAGCTACCTTGCCGCCCTTAGACGGAGATTCCAGGTCCCGTATCAGCATAATATCTGACTGCAGGCTGAGGAATCTCAGGTACCCATGTTTTATAATTACTATTATTGATTATTTGCTTAATAAACTCGTCTTTAGATGTTACTTCGTGTGAACAACAGTTTGCAATAAAAGTGATTTCTGGTTAATTATGATCAAAAGTTTTGCTTTGGTTTTTGTAGTTTTTGGCTCGTATGGTTTTAGAGGTAATTGTGAAGAAACCTTATAGTCAAGCTCAGTCAGTTTGGCTGTTATTCAGTGAAGACGGCTATTTCGCCGCCGAATTGACGACATACAAAAAACCTTTAAATATTTTTTATTTAAATTAAACCTTTAAATAATTTATAGGATGCGAAGTTATTATAGGATTCAAATAAATAAACAATTTATAAATAAAATAAAAATATAAGCTTATAATATTTATTAATCAGATGTGGTAAATTATAGTCCATATTTTACATTTCTATTGCGTGAATGAAACACATTCTGGCAATACTAGGTGGGTACATCAAGTGTTTGAACGGGTAACACTGCGGGCTTTCTTTGAACGATGTTTAGAAAGAGAACTAAAGGATTACCGTGGGAATAAGGGGCGAGACACATGTGCAAAGTACCAAAGAATGAATAAAAGTAAATAATTTCAATGACCTGATGTTTAAAAAATCTATTTTTTTATGTAATTCTGTACGACACTGCGCTATTATGGGTTCTGTACCGCCGGTTTATTATAATGTATTGACAAAATATATATAGCGACAGTAGTGACAAGTCAAGGAAAAACTAGCTTTTTCGTTATTGAACATCGTAAGAATATTAGACACTTTCTGTACGATGTCAAAGAATTTTTTTATTGCAGTAAGAATTTTTTTCTTTACGATATACGTGGCGTTTAAATCCGCAAATCGCAGTATTGAGTTATGAGTATTAAACAGCTGTTTGTTTAATACTCATAACAGCGCACACTCTGTGTGTGTGCTTGTCCTGTTATAATATATTATGTTACTTTTAAAGTAGTTACTAGCTAGCTAGTTTAAACTAGGTAGGTACCACTCACCATCAGATGGCCCGTCTGTCTATTTGCCAGGCTAAATATAAAAAAAGTCCTAGTCACTTTAATGTCAAACCCTGTTTCACAGAAATGATCTTTTTAATTAAAGTTAATTTTACGGTTAGTTAAGGAAACGGAACCCTGGTGCCCACAAGTTAGCCCAGGTGCGCTGACCTCTCGGTGATCCTTTGTCTCGGCATATTCTATTTGAATGTTATGAAAAGTAGGCATTAATGTGGCAGGGGTTCAAAAAACTCGTATTTTATCAATACGTTGCATTATGCGCTGTGTGCAGGTAATGGTGGACACTTGTGGGACCGTGCGTAGGGTTGCCACTTCGGATGTTTTGATTGTGGATTTTTTATCCGAATCTGTATATATATATATATACACAATGTGTCCGGTTTCGGCCTGTTCAAACTTATAGGGCGTGTAATGACTTATTTTATGAAAAAAATTTTTCTACATACTGGGTCTAAACCCAACTCCCCTCGATCTACAGCCATTTTAATGTTGTATTCAATTTTTTTGGAGTATGCATAGTAAAAGTACTATAACTTAAGAAGTTTAGTTCCAATCTTCTTCAAAACAAAATTAATTATTACTAACTGGTAGGGGCCATCGATTTAACAGATAAAATAATTCAAACAATGGCTTCTAAATAATAAATTAAATGTAGAATTTATGATAAAATTGAAATAGCTTTTTTTATTTTTTATATTTTTGCAGAAAACAACCTGGGGCATCATTACTTTTTATTAACTCGTCTAACAGATGTTAAGGTTACCTGAATAAAGATACCAAAAACGCAATTCTGAGACAATGGG
>DWJK01005572.1:0-11063 GCA_018248815.1 Croniades pieria auraria
ACCACCTAGATGGGATATATAACATGACTGGAAAAACTACACTCCTGTGCCTACCTCTTCCTTTGGTTACAAGCATTATATTACGTTACGTTTCAATATAATAACGTGCTAGCACACCAGAAGGTGCGAAAGAACTGCCAACTAATAAACGGCTGTTGCGATTTGTGACCAACTTTTTCGAACTCTATTTAGAATATTAATTGACAAATTTGTCTTAACCCCAAATTATTAATTAAAATTGCAAACACCTCCGCGCAACTGCCGAGCAATAATCGAAATTTACTTTAAACAACGTTACACAAATATATTTCAAAACGTGTTCATAACAATTTTAATACATTCTTTCAGAAAAAACTTATTTTTTATAAAATCTGTTTATAACACATATAATCGTCCAGTTCAACGCGCCTGCCATCACGGGCACCCTCCTCGCTCCATCACACGTTTAGTAGTAGCACAATTCATTGATTTTTCAGTTGTTTCCTTTTGTTTTACGTAGGTGTAGCAACGATCTACTCAAATGACCTGACTTGTGTTAGTGTACGTAACGCATTCGTATATAGATTAGTTTCTATGGGATTGTAAGCTATCTACTTGTCGCTATGTCATTTACTAAAATACCAGAGACTAATATTTTAATTTAGTAATATCCAATCCAACTACTCTTTTTTCTGTTCTATCAATATCTATGGAAGAATATAATGGCGCGGTAATATGGTTATACAGATTGCTCTATTCTTCTTAGCAACTGAAAAAGCTGAACAATACTTAATCACTACTGGTGTGGACAGGTTCGAAGTATGATTTCAGTTAACTCGAACATTTCCAGTTTACTGGCGGTTTCTGTTATTGACTATGAATATTTGTCCAAACTACACGATTTATCAATTTTACAAGGCGTGACAATTCCTTCCCTTATTATTGCCGATAATGCGGCTTTTTCGATCTGGAAACTAACTCGATAACCCAGTTTTAATGGCTAAACATTGTTAAAATTCGTTGGCAGGTCTCCACGGTCTGCCAGAGAGAAATGGGAAGTTAAAAGATCTCGCGCACTTCGATGCCACGTTTTTCGGTGTGCACCCAAAGCAGGCGCACTTGATGGACCCGCAGCTGCGGCTGCTGCTGGAGCTGACGCACGAGACCATCGTGGACGCTGGTCTTAACCCTGTCGAGCTGCGCGGCTCGCGCACCGGGGTCTACGTGGGCGTGTCTAACTCTGAGACAGAGGAGATGTGGACGTCAGATCCCGACAAGATCAACGGATACGCACTCACGGGATGTTGCCGTGCGATGTTCCCCAACCGCATCTCTTACACATTCGATTTGAAAGGTCCTTCGTACGCGATCGACACCGCGTGTTCGAGTTCTATGTTCGCTTTGGCGCAAGCGGCGAGTGCAATACGTTCCGGGCAGTGCGACGCCGCGGTGGTGGCGGGTACCAACCTATGTCTCAAACCCGCAAACTCGCTCAATTTCCACCGGCTCAGCATGCTCTCGCCGGAGGGTCGCTGCGCCGCGTTCGACGCTAGCGGCCGCGGCTACGTGCGCTCGGAAGCGGCGGTGGTAGTGTTGCTGCAAAAGCGCGGCGCTGCCCGTCGCGTATATGCTACTCTACGGGCGGCTCGCATGAACACTGACGGCGCCAAGGTGCAGGGCATTACCTTTCCCTCCGGCGATGTCCAACGAGCTCTCGCCCAAGAAACATTTGCGGAGGCTCACCTTCGCCCTCAAGATGTAGTATACGTAGAAGCTCACGGAACCGGTACCAAAGTAAGCTGGAGACGACACGTTAATTTGACTAAAGAAGTTGTTATCTAGTAATATAATAATGGTCATGTATAATTTTAGGTGGGAGACCCTCAAGAGGTGAACGCTATTGCAGAACTATTTTGCAAAGATCGCAAGAATCCTCTACTCTTAGGATCTGTAAAATCGAATATGGGGCACTCGGAACCCGCGTCTGGCCTGTGCTCTATCGCTAAATTAGTGGTCGCAATGGAGCATGGCATAATGCCGGCTAACTTACACTTCAAGAATCCTAATCCGGATATCCCAGCGCTCAGTGACGGTAGAATAAAGGTAAATACTATAAATAAAAAAGGTCACAACGAAATTGAAAAAGAAAGAGTATGTATAAACAGTTTTGAGCATCAGAACATCTCAATTTTGAACTTTCAAATAAATAATTTCTCGTGTACATTGTCACTCTTTTTCGTCTCAAAAGGTGGTGGACCGCAACACTCCGTGGGAGGGCGGGTTGGTGGCCGTGAACTCGTTCGGATTTGGAGGCGCTAACGCGCACGTGATATTGGAGACGGAACCCGGGGCCGGGCGACGGTCTCGCAGTAGGCGCGCCGGCTACCCCTTACCGCGCCTGCTGCTGGCCTCAGGACGAACCGAGCAGGCGGCCCACGAGCTGCTGGCGCTGGGCGCCGAGCACCCCGACGACGCCGAGCTACATGCACTCCTTGACGCCGTCCACGTACACAACGTGCCAGGACACGCCTTTCGCGGCTATCGCTTGCTTGCCGAGACCCCAGTCGAGGAGATTATCGTAAGTACTTCTTCCATTCCTCTGTAACAGGACAGTCTATTATGCCCGCTGAGCATTCTTATGAGTGAAGACTCGTTTTTGTTTGTAGGAACTGGAGGGAGGGGAACCGCGACCGATCTGGTTCGTGTTTTCGGGTATGGGCTCGCAGTGGGCAGGCATGGGCCGTACGCTGATGCGACTGCCGGCGTTCGCAGCCTCCGTAGAGAAGTCGGCAATGGCGCTTCGACAGCACAACATTGACCTGAAAAATGTGCTTACGGATGCTCCCGACTCCGCGTTCGATGATGTCGTCACGTCATTTGTGTCTATCGCCGCAGTGCAAGTCGCACTAGTTGACGTTCTGCGAGTTATCGGCATCCGGCCAGACGGCATCGTAGGCCATTCTGTCGGTGAAATCGGTACGTGACACTTATGCGTTATATATAACCTAATGTATGTGTTATACGTACGTATGAATGTAAATACGCATGTGTATATAACCTAATGTATGTGTAAGTTCTGTAAAACAATGAAGGGTGGTATGGTGTACAGGGTGTGCGTATGCGGACGATACTCTGACCGCGGAGCAGGCTGTGCTGGCGGCGTACTGGCGTGGACGCAGTATCGTGGATGCCAAGTTGGCGCCGGGTGCAATGGCTGCTGTGGGCCTCTCGTGGGAGCAGTGCTTAGCGCGGTGTCCGGCTGACGTAGTGCCCGCCTGCCACAATGCTGCGGACAGCGTTACGGTATGTGTCGAGACTACAGCATTATATATGTATGTACGTTGAAAGTAATTGAAAGAGTGCTTGTGCACTCGTCCCAATCTTTTATTTCATTGTTCATTTCATATCAGTAAATGACTGAATTAATTCTGACTGGCCCGTTGTCATGGTGATTAGTGCATCTGACCGCTGCACGCCGGGGTCGTGGGTTCGGTTTCCACGGAAAATAAATATTTCTGTGATGGGCATTAGTATTTGTTGTGCCTAGATTTCAAAATATATCTATTTAAGTACATATTTATATATATACACATGCTTGTAGTTTATCAGTCGTGTGGTTACCGTAGCAAGCTCTCTTGATGCTTGCTTTGGGATCAGATGGCCGTATGTTTACTTATTATTCTTATTATTAGCCAAGATATTTACTTCTATTATTTATTTATTGCAATAAATTTACTTACACTATTAGAATCGGAGACTATTTGTTATGAATATTTCTGAATTATGTCGATTTACAAGACAAGATATAAGGCAAGCTTAAATGACGCTTGTACAGGTGTCGGGGCCGGTGGCGTCGATTGAGAAGTTCGTGGCGCAGTTGGCGGCTGAAGGCGTGTTCGCGCGGCGCGTAAACAGCTCGGGCGTGGCTTTCCACAGCAAGTACATCGCGGCCGCGGCGCCGCTGCTGCGGCGTAGCTTGGAACGCGTCATCCCCAATCCCAAACCGCGTTCCCCCAAGTGGGTTTCCTCCTCACTGCCGAAAGACCAATGGGATTCTGAAATCGGTAAGAATTCGTCGTGCATTTAGGACGTGAAGCGGGTACTGTACGCATAAGATTGGTGCGATTAATTTTCCCTTGCAAGCTTTAAAAAAACATCCATCCATCCATACACTCTTCATAAGTCTGTTTAAAAATTCTACAGCCCTATAGTATCACACGAGAATAAGATATCACGTTACATAAGGAGTGTTACCTTTCAGCGAAGCTGAGCGATGTAGCCTATCACGTCAACAACCTGCTGTCACCGGTCCGGTTCGCGGAGGCGCTGGCCGCCGTGCCGGAGCGTGCCGTGCTGGTGGAGGTAGCGCCGCATGCTCTGTTGCAGGCTGTGCTGAAGCGCGCGCGGGCCGCGCCTGCCGCCGCGCACGTGCCGCTCGTGCGCCGCGACGCTCCCGACCCCACGCTGCACTTATTGGCTGCCATTGGCAAGTATGTACTTTTCATCACTACTTCTATTGAGATCCGTCTCAGTCGTTACATGCTTTATTGAATCTATGGTGGGGTGCAGACTATACGGTGCGGGCGTGCAGCCTCGCGCGGGCGAGCTGTACGGCCGCGTGCAGTGGCCGGTGTCGCGCGGCACGCCGGGGCTGGCGTCGCACGTGCAGTGGGACCACTCGGTGGAGTGGAGTGTGGCGAACTATGGTGCTGCGCGCTCCGGCGAGAATGTCATCGAGTACGACCTTTCCAAGAACGATGACGCATTTATCTCCGGACACAACATCGATGGCCGCATCCTCTTCCCCGCCACCGGCTACCTGGTTAGATATTATTCATTTTGATGCGCTTCTGTTACTTTTGAATGTTCAAATTGTGAGTAAGATCGATGCATGAATTTCACGTACATCTATTTTTCAGACTCTCGTTTGGAGAACGATGGCGAAATTACATAATAAGAAGTTGGAGGAGACCGCGGTAATTATTGAAAACATTCAGTTCCGACGAGCCACAATAGTATCGCGCGACGCGCCCCTGCGGTTCTTGATCAATGTACTAGAGGGTACCGGCGAATTCGACGTGTGCGAGGGCGGCAGCGTGGCCGTCACCGGCACCGTGCGACTGGCGGACGAGCCCGCAGCCGAGCGCTTGCCGCTACCCCCGACGAGTGCCGCCGACGAGCCCGAACTGTTGCCGCTCGTCACCGACGACATTTACAAGGAGCTGCGTCTCCGCGGATACAACTACAGCGGCATCTTTCAAGGCATCAAGACGTCCGATGCGCGCGGAACCGCCGGTACGCTCGCTTGGGAAGATAACTGGATCTCATTTATGGACACTATGCTACAATTCGGTATCATCGGCGTAAACACCCGCGAGCTGTACCTGCCCACGCGGCTGCAGCGCGCGCTCATTGACCCCGCGGCGCAGCTGGCGGCGGCGGCGCGGGCGGGCGGCGCGCTGCCCGTGCGCATGCTGCGCGACGTCGATGTCATCGCGGCCGGGGGCGTTGAGTTCCGCGGCGTCAAGACCAGTCTGGCGCCGCGCCGCCTCAATCCCCAGGCGGCTCCGAAGCTGGAGAAGTACGTGTTTCTCCCGTACGACAACGCCAAAGTGACCACCGAGGACACGTCGCGATCGAAGCGGGACGCGATGACCGTGAATCTGCAGATAGTGCTAGAGAATGCGGGTGCCCTCCGCTTGCGCGTCGTGGAGGCGGCGCTCGACCGCCCGGCTGAGGCATTGCTGGTGCCGTTGGCGTTACAGCTACTGGAGGCTGAACCTCAAGTGCGCGTAGAAGCCGTTCTAGCGGCCGGGACCGCTGCCGCTACTTACAACGCTCCAATGCAGAACGTAGGCATTAAGGTGAGATATGAAATACAATTTTTATTTAGCTACATTTAAAGTCTAATTATACAGATTTCGATATTACAGAAGCAATAGTTATGACGTATTTAGAGAAAAAGAAACGAAATACATATTATATGTTACTTGTGCTCCTAGTAAACAGCACGTAATAATTTACAAAGCAATATTTATGACGAAGTAAATAAATATTAAAACTGTCCTACACCTATATTTACAGTATATTACATACTCCGTTGTATATACAATTATTATCTTATTTTGTCAAGATACGTTAAAAACTCAATATTTGTCAAGTTCCTATACATTTATGTGAAATTTTGCAATACAGGTAACTCCTAAGGATGCACGGAGCGGGCCTCCGGACGCGGACTGCCATCTAGTGCTGGCCGCGGATGTATTTTCGAGGCACGGTACCGGCGTACTCGGGCACTTGGCGGGCGCGGTGGGCGAGGGGGGCATGCTATTGGTGGAAGAGCCGCACGGCGCGACCGAGGGGCGCGCGGCGCGCGACACGCTGGCTGCGGCCGGCCTGTGTGTGGTGTCGCGTCAGGTGGCCGCCAGCTGCGAGTACGTGCTGCTGCGGCGGCCGCCCGCGCTGCCCGCCACGCGCCTCGTGGTGGAGGTGGGCGAAGATAACACGTACGCATGGGTGGACCGGCTGCGCTCGGCTCTGCAGCGCGCCGAGAGCGAGGACGCGCGCGTGTACGCCGTGTCGCGGTCGCCCAGCAGCGGCGTGCTCGGGCTGGCCACGTGCCTGCGCGGCGAGGCGGGCGGCCGCGCGCTGCGCGCCTTCTACTTGCCGGGCGCCCGCGAACCCTTCTCGCCCGACTCGCCCGCCTATGCGCCCGTCGTGGCCAAGGACTTGGCCGTCAACGTGTTGCGCGCCGGCGTATGGGGATGTTATAGACATCTGCTACTCTCGGATTCCGCCGATGCTCAACTGCAGGTACGCTACTGTTCGTACTAAGATGGTTTAATATCGAATGCTATCCAAACGTAGCGTAGGAACTTGACGTTGAAATATAGGAATCCGGCGTGCAGGTGGAGCACGCGTACGTGAACACGTTGACGCGCGGCGACCTGTCGTCTCTGCGCTGGATCGAGTCGCCGCTGCGGTTCGCGGCGGAGGCGGGCCCGGCGCCGGGTACGGAGATGTGTCGCGTGTACTACACTCCGTTGAACTTCCGCGATATCATGCTGGCCACCGGCAAGCTGCCACCCGACGCGCTGCCCGGCAATCTAGCTGGACAGGTACATAATTCTTCCGAAGTACTCTATAGGGTACAATACACTTATTCCTCGCGTTCGCGTTGGACGCAAAGTCCTATTTATTTGCGGAATAATGTCAGGAAATATTAATAGATTTTTTTAAAGCCAGCGAGCGAGAGGCATGACCGTGTTATTGTTTAATTAATATAATTGGTTTCGACTGTGCTTAATTAAATCAATACAGAAAAATCGAAAAGTTTTTATTCTGCTGCTTCAATGGCAATTCTCTGATTGCCCGTTTGTTACAGGAATGTATTCTGGGACTGGAATTCAGCGGTAGATCGGCCAGTGGCAAGCGCGTAATGGGCATGGTTGCGGCTCGCGGGCTGGCCACCTCCGTGCTCGCCGACAGCGGCTTCCTCTGGGACGTGCCAAAGAAATGGTGAGTACTCGCCGCCACTCATCGGCCGGTCGGCGGGCCTGTAACTACGATATAAGCGAACGATCCCGTGGCAGGTCGTTGGAGGAGGCGGCGTCGGTGCCGGTGGCGTACGCCACGGCGTACTACGCGCTGTGCGTGCGCGGGCGCATGCGGCGCGGCGAGGCCGTGCTCGTGCACGCGGGCACAGGCGGCGTGGGGCAGGCCGCCATCGCCATCGCGCTGCACACGGGCTGCACCGTGTTCACCACCGTGGGCACGGCCGACAAGCGCGCCTTCCTGCGCGAGCGCTTCCCCTCGCTGCCGCCCGAGAACGTGGGCAACTCGCGCGACACCTCCTTCGAGCAGCTGGTGCTGCGCCGCACGCGTGGCCGCGGCGTGGACCTGGTACTCAACTCGCTGGCAGCCGACAAGCTGCTGGCTTCTGTGCGCTGTCTCGCTGTAGGCGGCCGGTTCCTCGAGATCGGCAAGCTCGACCTCTCCAACAACACTCCTCTCGTGAGTCGCTTTTACTCACGTTAATATTCCTTTTATTATCTCTGGAATCCATTTATTGTCGAACAAATGTATGTCGTACAAGTGTACATTATACAATTATCCTTCATATAAGAATCAAGTTTGCCTTTTGAATTTGTTTAATAACTTTTCAATGTCTGAATATTCAAGAATAACAAGGCGAACACCCATAATAACTATCTTTATAGCACCCATGCACCATTGATCTGCCCACTTCTATAATAAAACATAAAATTTAAACTGTGGTACGTTGTGATATAGGGAATGTCCATTTTCCTGAAAAATACCACATTCCACGGCATCCTCCTGGACGCACTGTTCGAGGGCGGGGAGCAGAGCGAGGGCGGGGAGCGCGCGGCCGTGGTGCGCTGCGTGGCGGACGGCATCGCGTCCGGTGCCGTGCGCCCGCTGCCCACCACCGTGTTCGGCGACCAGCAGCTGGAGCAGGCATTCCGGTACTCGCTATTTTATATGCACTAGGTCGATAATCACAGTTTGTGGTTTTTCCGTTAAGACACCATACGGTACAACCAGCTACCTTAAAACCTTAAAGTTAAAAAATAAAAAAATAATTTAATAATCGACCCATTTATTATTCCACTGTTGGAATATGGGTATCCTCTCATAACGAGAGGGTTAAGGCCAAAGACTTCCACGTTGGCCAAGTGCAGGTTGGCAGACTTCACACACTTCAGATTTTTTTTTTATAAATTCTAAGGTGTGCAGGTTTTCTACTTCTTTTTCTTCACCGTTAGCAAGTGATATTTAAATTTAAAACGCACTTTTGTTAAGAGGTACGCGCCATTGATTTGAGTCCAGGACCCCCGGAGTGAGAGGCTGAATTCTTAACCACTAGGCTATCATTGCTAAAGTTAAAGTTAAAATTTAATGTTAAACTAAAGTTCCGGGTTCGATACCCAGGTCTGCAGAGTACTACCGGATTTTTCTAACTTCTAGTAGAAGTTTGATGTCTGGATTTGGGCTCGGTGTATAGCGATAGGCTCATTCCCTATACAAACTATTAACAGGTGGATCGTGGAGGTAAACTATACTCTTCTACCTATTTACAGGCGTGAAGAAATAAAAAAATTGCATGGTCATGATTCTGCTTGTAATGCAACAACGTAAACAATCGGCACGAAGTTGTAGGATTAAATAAAAATGTAACCCTTTCTAACGCAGATTTATGGCGACCGGTAAACACATCGGCAAGGTCGTGCTGCGAGTCCGTGAGGAAGAGGCGGCGGGCGCGCGACCGATTACCAAGTTGGTACCGGCCATCCCGCGCACCTACTTCCATCCTGAGAAGACGTACATTCTTGTCGGTGAGGCCCGTTCCATCGAATTCTGTGTCACCGAGACATTAGTCTCTCGAGAGCGAGATCGTAGACGAGCGTATGGTTCGCAGGGGGCCTGGGCGGGTTCGGGCTGGAGCTGGGCCAGTGGCTGGTGGTGCGCGGCGCCACGCGCCTCGTGCTGAACTCGCGCAGCGGCGTGCGGTCGGGCTACCAGGCGTGGTGCGTGCGGCGCTGGCGCGAGGCGGGCGTGCGCGTGCAACTGTCGACGGCCGACGCCACGACGGCGGCGGGCGCGCGCGCGCTGCTGCGCGCCGCGGCGGAGCTGGGCGCCGTGGGCGGCGTGTTCCACCTCGCCGCGGTGCTGCGCGACGCGCACCTGGAGAACCTCACGCCCGACGATTTCCGCGCCGTCGCTCGCCCCAAGATTGACGGTGCGTTCCTTTCTTGTTTTATTTTAAATTCGTACCGTTCGATTTGTTAGATTATGCCTGGGGTTGCGCGATAGGGCGCCGAACTGTATTTTATGGAAAGATGAGTCCTAACGAGTAACATGTCTAGATGTCACCGTTTGATTCGAGTCTGATCCGATGGCGGAGACTCTCGGCTCGGGTCGTCGATCGATTTACTCGTATGAATTGTTATAACGGTTTGTTATTTGATTTCAGGAACCAAGGCGTTGGACGTAGCCAGCCGCGAGTTAGCGCCGGAGCTAGACTACTTTGTGGTGTTTTCTTCGGTGTCGTGCGGACGGGGAAATCCCGGCCAGAGCAATTACGGGCTCGCTAACTCTGCCATGGAGCGCATCGTTGAGCAGCGCCAGGCAGACGGGCTACCGGGTCTGGCCGTGCAGTGGGGAGCTATCGGTCAGTTTTACTAACTTTATCTTGTATTTACTAGAAAAACAATTTTTATAGTATTTAATAAAGTATTTACTGTAGTATTAACTATAGTATTAACTGTAGTATTTACTACAATATTCACTACAGTATTCACTACAGTATTCGCTACAGTAATCGCTACAGTATTCGCTACAGTATTCGCTACAGTATTCGCTACGGTATTCGCTACGGTATTCGCTACGGTATTCGCTACGGTATTCGCTACAGAATTCACTACAGTATTCGCTACAGTATTCACTACAGTATTCATTACAGTATTCACTACAGTATTCACTACAGTATTCACTACAGTATTCACTACAGTATTCACTATAGTATTTACTATAGTATTTACTATTACTATAGTATTTAATTTAATAGAAGAACTATGTACTAGATATAGGCTAATAATAGTGATCGGAGATTTTAATCTGTATTTTTGTCCCGTTAATATAATTAATTACTACGATTTTTTTGTATCCTACTGCGAATTCACTCAATACAATTCAATGTCCAATGTTTAATGTCCCTAATTGCTTAGATCACCAACTGGATTTGGTATTATTTACAGGTTTCTGTAGTGATTTATTTATTTATTTATTTATACTCTTTATTTGTACACCGATATAAAATAACATGTATAGACATAAGAATTGCTTAATGCTAGGTATACAAAAGGCGACCTTATCGCTATCAGAGCGATCTCTTCCAGGCAACCTTCAGGTAGAAGAGAATATAAATTTATAGTAATAGTAGGGGTAGGGGTGTACGACAATTAAAATGACAACTAATTGATGATGTTATTATGATAGCAAATACGTATTGGAATTATGGGGAGTGGATAAATTAACTGCTGCAGCTATCCAAATAATGATTT